>JAVKPL010010945.1:0-48625 GCA_032173675.1 Gastrolobium villosum | reverse complement strand
TAATTCCTTGAACTGAAACAAGGAGACATGACTGTTGGAGAATATGTGGCAAAATTTGAGGAATTATCCAGATATTCTAATTATATATAGAATCAACCTAATATGGAATGACTGACAACTAAATCTGAATATGGACTAAAACTTGAACTAAAAAGCATGATAATAGGACACCAAATCAGGAATTTTTCATCATTAATAAACAGGTGCAGAGATATTGAAGCAAGCATGAAGGAGGTTGAGGATGCAAGAGAGAAAGACAGAGCCTCAAATTGGAGAAGGAATGGTGAAAACAACAAAAGGAGGTTTCCACGAGCGCAAAACTCGGGAAACAATTCTGCTAGCAATGGAAGGAAGAAGAATGCGGGTCAGACGAATTCCTAGATTCAAGTATGTCCAAAATGCAAGAAAAATCACGCTGGAGAATGCTTGGTAGGAATAGGTGTGTGCTTTAAGTGTGGGAAGTCTGGATATATGTTGAGAAATTGTCCTCATAAGCAAGGTCAGAATTCATCGAACCAACCTAAAGCAAGAGGAAGAGTTTTCACCCTAAGTGGTCAGGAAGCTGCTCAGGCTTCAAACTTGGTTCAAGGTATGGGTTTAATACAAGATTCTCTTATCATTATACTTTTTGATTCTGGGGCTTCTCATTCTTTCATATCCCTATCTTCTGCTCAAAAATTAAAATTACCAATTTCCATTTTACCTTCTTATCTTGAAATGTTTCTTCCTACTGGAGAAAAGATAATCACATCTCAAGTCTGTAGAAATTGTCATTTTCAACTCGAAAGAAAATTGTGAGGTAGATTTAGTTTGCTTTCCTATGATTGATATAGATGTGATTCTTGGTATTAATTGGTTGTTTGCTAATTGTGTGGTCATTGATTGTCATAATAAAAGTATAATCTTCACAAAAGAGTCAGAACTCCCCAATGAATCTTTATTCTTGTCAACCTCCCAACTTAGGAAGAGTTTGTTAGATGGAGCACAAGGATATGTTCTCTTTAATCTTTCAGAAGCAAAGACTAAATTTGGAGCAACTAATATCCCTATTGTCTTTGAATACTCAGAGGTTTTTCCGAATGAAATTCCTAGTTTACCCCCAAACAAAGAAATTGAATTCTCCATTGACCTAATACCTGGAGTAGGACCAATTTCTATTGCATCCTATAGGATGTCACCTATAGAGCTTGTTGAACTAAAGAAACAATTAGAGGAACTTCTATCAAAGCAATTCATCAGACGAAGTGTGTCACCTTGGGGAGCACTAGTGCTCTTTGTCAAGAAAAAAGATGGAAGTATGAGTTTGTATGTGGATTATAGGCAACTAAACAAAGTCACCATTAAAAATAAATATCCTTTGCCTCTGATAGATGACCTTTTAGATCAATTGAGTGGAGACACAATATTTTCTAAAATAGATTTAAGGTCAGGATATCACCAGATCAAAATGAAGACTGAAGATATTCCAATGACAACCTTTAGGACTAGGTACAGACATTATGAGTATCTAGTGATGCCTTTTGGATTGAAATGCTCGAGCAGTATTTATGGATTATATGAATAGAATTTTTAGACCTTATCTAGATCAATTTGTAGTGGTGTTTATAGATGATATTTTAATATATTCTAGGAATAGAGATGAGTATAAGGAACATTTAAGAATAGTTTTACAAATTTTAAAAGATAAGCAATTGTATCCCTAACTTTCAAAATGTGAATTCTGGATGGAAGAAATTAAGTTCTTAGGGCATGTTATTTCAAAAGAATGAGTGACAGTTGATCCTAGTAAAATTGAGGCAATAATACACTTGGAGAGACCTAAGACTATCACTGAGATTGAGAGTTTCATAGGATTGGCAGGATATTATAGAAGATTTATTAAGGGATTTTCACAATTAGTGTTACCTTTAACTATGTCAACTAGAAATGCAGTTCCCTTTGTTTGGACACAAGAATGTGAAGATTGTTTTCAAGATTTGAAGAATAAGTTAACATATGCACCAATTTTAATAATCCGTGATCTATTAGGGAAATTTGAGATTTATAGTGATGCATCTAGGAAGGGACTAGGATGTGTCTTAATGGAAGAAGGAAAAGTGTAGCTACTGATTTTGTGATGGGTTTACCAAGAACCCAAGAGGGGATGATGCAATTTGGGTAATAATTGATCGATTAACCAAATCTGCTCATTTTCTACCAATGAAGGCTCAATATTCTATTGAAAGGTTGGCCCAACTATATATAAAAGAAATTGTCAAACTTCATAAGGTACCTCTAAGTATTGTGTCAGATAGAAACCCTATATTTACTTCTAGGTTTTGGGGATGTTTATAGCAAGCCTTTGGAACTAAGTTGAGACTTAGTACAACATATCCTCAAACTGATGGTCAAACTGAGATAACCATTCAAACTTTAGAGGACATGTTAAGAGCATGCATCCTTAAATAAGGAGGTAGCTGGGGTAGATACCTGTCATTAATAGAGTTTGATTATAATAATAGTTACCACTCTAGTATCGGAATGACTCCATATGAGGCACTTTAGGGAAGAAAGTGTAGATCTCCAGTGTGTTGGTGTGAAAAAGTGAAAAAACAGTTATTGGGACCAAAATTAATCCAAGAAACCTCGAGACAAATTCAGATGATAAAGGAAAACCTTGAAAAGGCACAAAGCAGACAAAAAATTATGCTGATAACAGGCGAAAACCTTTGTCTTTTGAAGAAGGAGAGCATGTCTTTCTTAAACTCTCTCCTACCACAGGTGTAAGAAGAACCCTCAAAGTTAGGAAATTGAGTCCTAAGTATATTGGTCTGTTTCAAATACTTCAAAAAATAGGGCCAGTTTCTTACCAACTTTCTCTTCCACCTCATCTTTCCAATCTCCACAGTGTTTTTCATGTTTCTCAGCTTAGAAAGTATGTCCCAGATCTCTCTCGCATTCTTGATATAGACTTGGTACAAGTTAAAGAGAATCTAACTATTAAGACTAGACCTGCTCAAACCCTTGATAAAAGTCCAAAGCAACTGAGAAATAGGATGATTCTGTTAATTAAAGTGCGTTGGGAAGAGGTATGACTACATGAAGAATCCACAAAGGTTGGGCTTATATTTATTGTTTATGATGTTATTTTCTTATTATAAATTTTATTTTGTGAGAATGATATTTTCCACTAAAGTTGCTGGATTGGTTATAGTTCGAAAACCCCAATATTACTGAGATTTACCTCACGTGTGTTTATTTTTATCTAACTTTCCCGAGTAAACATGCCAATTTGTGTAGTTTTGGGGTAGGATAAAGCACTGTGGTTAAAGACGTTAAAGACTATACAGAGCTTAGTGGAGCAATTAATAGAAAATAAAAATATTTCTTTTCAGTTTACGTTATGATGTATTTATGATGTAATAGTGAACTTGAGTTCTGTATAATTTAATTTTTAAGTGTATTTTGTCATATGTCATTATTTGATATCTGCTGCGTTAGAATTTCACTTAAGAATTGATGTGATATCCTCTATCCTAATCAGTTATAGAGGATGTAATACAGAATTTCACTTAACGTTATAATTATGTACTACCAGTAATATATAATTAAAAAAGATAGCTTAAGATAAGTTTATCTCAAATGGCTGGAGATATATTAACCCATATATATATATATATATATATATATATATATATATATGGAAAATTTCACTTTCACCCCAAAAATCATAGACTGTGTAGCACCCAATCGCATATGATTTTTATATAACCTCTCTAAATGTCCAAAATATCTTTATTATAAATGAACGGTAAAAATATCATAAACAATGATCTTTCTTTTATTTTAATTTTCACAGGAGCTTTCAATTAGCACATGTTGAGCAATTTTAATTATTTATTTACTTATTTTGTTTCTTTTTCATTCAGGTCCCTCTTCAGTTTCCTCCATCACTGTCGTCAATCAAAAGACAATTTCTTTTTTCTTCTGTGTGTAAATGTAATAACTGCAATTTTTGTCAAATCTTCTTAGTTGTGTTGTGTGTGGCAGCTCTTAGGAGGTTAGGGATCGATGTGGTGCAGATTGGGAAGCCTGAGCAGCTTCACAACGTTTTGCTAAGAACCACAACCTAGTTGCTCTACTTTACATTTTTCATTTTTTTGGCATCTATTTTGTATTTTTATGCATGTTATCTCTTGCTTTTCTGGCGGTCAGTTTATTTTTTTTAATGATCTGCATTATATATATATATAGGGTCAGGTTCATTTTACACCAGTATAAGTTACACTCTCAATCTTGTCCGTTGATCCCACTTATCAAAGGGCTCAGGTTTTTTAGGAATGTGAGCCATTGGATACAAGTGGATCAATGGTCAAGATTGAGTGTAAGACTTCTAACTCTTACACTGGTGTAAGAATATCATACCCCATATATATATATATATATATATATATATATATATATATATATATATATATATATATATATATATATATATATATATATATATATATATATATATATATGAATTGCCAAAAAACTGCAAATTCAAATATCCATCGTTTGTTATTAGGATGAGAAAAGAAATTTGAAGTAAAAGATTTAGGGAAAGAAAATGGCAATTATTTAGAGCACTTTGTCAATTAGTTTAATTTTAATATCAGGGTAAAATTATTTATACTTGCATTTAATAATGTGGCATCACGTTATTTAATAAACTTGACTATTTTAACAATGGTATAAATTGTCAAATTTAGTAAGATATGTAATTAAACATAAATATTTTAAAAAAAAATATTAATATTAAAATCTTTGTCTATCCCCTTCTTTTACAACTTTTAGTTTTTTAAACTCCTCTTAATTGAATAGTTGGTTTCAATTATCAAACTTTTTGTCACAAACTTATGTAGCACCGATACGACACGCGACACGTGACACGACACGACACAACACTCCGACACGTCAATCCTAAAAAATTATGGACTTCGACACGTTGGGATACGTTTTAATATTAAATTACATTTTTAATTTATATAGTGTATATTTCATTTAATATTTAATAATTTAACAAAAAAATGAAACTAAATTAATAATACCCATTAACACGTTATAAAGATGGAAGCTTTAATAAAAAAAATAAAAATTGGGATGAGAGATATAATATCAGATAGATAGATCAAATCATATTAGAGAGAGATCAAAGAGAATGAGATACAACAAGAGTGTAATAGGAATTGACAACAATGATGCTGAGATGATCTCTTATCTACTTAAGGGAAAAAAGACAAAAAAATAAAATTGATATGATCAGGTGGAAGCTTTATTAATATATTTTAATTTTTTTAAAAAAATTAAAAAAAATTAAAAAATAAAAATTGCGAAAATGCCATTTGACTATGTCGGACACGGTCAAATTCGCGAGTCAGAATGGTCAACGTGTCGTAAAAAATCAACCGCGTGTCCGACACCATGTCGGAGCTTGTCGCTGTATCTGACCCGACTCTTCCTGTTTTAACAAGTGTCCGTGCTTCCTAGGTCACAACTACAATTCTAGGGTTAGCACATAATTGAATGGTAAAAAAATTACTGACGAAAAAAAATATTAAAAGAAAAATATAATAAAAAAATATATAAATTAAAAGCATTAATATTGATATTGAGCATGAATCCGATTTTTATTAAGCAGATGGCAATATATATATATATATATAGGGATAAGATCTGTTTATAATTTTTTTTTGTAAATTACACTAAGTACGACCGGTCGTACACTGCATGATTAAAATATGACTGATCATACTTAATATAATTTATAAATAAAAAAATTTGTAAATATAACCTGCGTGATATATATAAACTTCTCTTTGACAACTTTAGTTATTTGTTAACCAAATTAACCTTAAGACAGGTAACCAAATCTCTCTCTTGGTCAAACACGTGTTTGGTGAGGTTTGTTTTGAAAATGGTGTGGAGTTCACGTGTTGGCTTATTTTAAAGTAAAATGATCAGTGTCTCATTCGGAGGGTCATGAATGTGTTTATGCACTTTCATGAGCAACAAGACAATGACATTATGTTTGAACTTTGCATATTTGAATTTGTAGCAGCCAGTAGAAGTATCATCGTATTAAGATTACCAAAAAAAATATATCATCGTATTTGAATATTTTATGGGAAATTTTGTTCTTATGTTGTAGGAAAAAAGTTATCTTATGTTGTAGAAATAAAATTATAAGTGGAACCACAGGTAAGAAGAGAGAAAAAAAAGAGTGGTGGGACCAACCCCTCTTTTATGTGAGTAAGAAAATTGCTTATCTTATGTAAAATGAGATAAATATAACCCATATTTTATATACTTGATTGTTTCAACACTTAAACGTTCACAAGCACGGACATGTAACATTTTGAAAAATTTACGTGCCGGACACATGTCTGACACGGACACGCTTCGACACGCAGTCAATATTTAAGGACATGCGGTCAACTCTCCGACACGTTTTTCCGAACGCAGTCAACCTTTTCCGACACGCGGTCAACGCTCGGATACGCTTGGACACATTTTTTTTATTAACTAAATATAAAAAAATAATATATAAATTAATTTTTTTCTGTTATAAGATTTGACATGAAAAATTAACAATGTACGAAAAACTATTTATATTTATATTTATGTTATGAAATTTAAATATTTGATTAGTTATATGACTTATTATGGACTATTATATGTATTAAATATAAATTATATTATAAAAATTTATTTAATATCAAAACGTGTCTCAACGTGTCGAAATATGACATTTTTTAGAATTAACATATCAGCGTGTCGTGTCGTGTCCTGTGTCAGTGTCCGTGCATCATAGCTTAAACGTATCTTCAATGATCGATAAAATAAATAAATTATATCTTTACTCATATCAAACTCCTAGATTTGAGAAAATTGTTTTTAAACTTAAATCCCGATAGTCTAGAACCTTATTGAAAAACTCAGTTTTATGGAATACTATTTGATGATCCATATCAAATGGAATACAATCCAGTCGCCTAAAAGGTCCAAAAGACTTAAAAAGAAAAGAAACACGTATGTTATGCCTACATGCAATCCCATAAACACACAAGTGGACTGAAATTATATGAGTCCTTTATTATCCAATAGTTAAGGCACAAACATTAGACTTCAACTAAGTTTGCATAGTATAGAATAGCTCACCAATAGGCATTATGCGCATGGAATAGGCTGGAAAAGCTACCACAATCAACCAATAAGAATGAATATTGACATAATAAGGCGACATAAGCAAGTCATGCAGATCCTATTAAAGAAAGACTCAAAGCCCAAATATGGTCTTCTCTAATTTACGTAAACTCATCACTCAAACAATGACCCGAATGTCAAAAGTTTGTTGTAGGTACCCCTTCTCTATTCCAAACATGCATACTTCTCTAGCATCCATCCAATCATCCCACAGAATCTATCTCATGTAGTAGACCAACTAATCTAATCACAATCACCCTTAAAGCACTACTTCGACCTAACTCAACTGTGTGTGGATAGGCCCAACTTCTCTTGGATAGATCGTTTGCATCGTTCGTAGGAAACCATACAATTCTATTCTTACTCCAAAAAAAGTAGTTGATACCAAGAGCAAGTTGTCTAAATCCCAAAACATATTCCAAAATCACCCTGAGAATGCTAGAAGAATATCTATTACCCCTACCAAGCCTCCACAAATGACCAAAACTCATACCAAGAGCTTATAGCCACCAAACTTCAGATTTTTGACACCCTCAAACATTGAATCTAAGGCTTGAAAACAAAGAATGTGAATTGCTGGAACTCAAAAAAATCCAACAAGCAACTGAAAAACATCAGTATTATCTAATTGAACGTGTTGACAAAAATATCCAGTAATCTCTTCAAGATGAAGAGCAAGCCTAATCAATGTGACAAACCACTTCAAAAAGGAACAAAGTAGAAAATCAAAATGTGCATCCACTGCCAAAGAAAGTTCGATGAGTACACCCCATTGAATAGCTCAAGATCTCGCATCCTCAAAGAGTTATTTCACACTTGATTTTTTGAATATTGAGAAACCTCCTCCAATCCATAAGAAGAAAAACTTGGATAAATCATAGTTTTGTGATTTCCATGAATGTCATGGACATACTATTCACAAATGTTATGATCTGAGAGATGCTACGAAAGCATTAATTTGTAGTGGAAAATCAAAACAAATTATCTAGGATGTAAGAAAGAACCAAAAGGAAGGAAGCGAGATAGAAGTCTTGATTAGGACACAAACCCACAAAGAAAAAATTATGATTACCAATGATATGAACGGAATTACAAAAGGACACATCCCCTTGAAAGAAGGCATCAGCAAGAGCAAAAACACACACACGACAAAGAAATCACAACAATACTTCCAAGATACTAAGCATGACCTCAAGAGGCATTGCATAGGGTGAAGAATCCTACTTTTCCAAGAATGTTCCTACCAGTTTTTAGGGTTGATGCTGTTCTCACCACATGCTATCTCATTAATCGCATGCCTTCCTCTGTCCTTGGTAACCAGGTACCGTACTCTATCTTGTTTCCCCATCAGCCTTTACATTCCTTACCCCTTCATATTCTTGGTTCTACTTATTTTGTCCATGAACTCGGTCCCAATTGTGACAAGTTGTCTGCCAAATCCCATAAATGTGTGTTCCTCGGTTACACTCTGACACAAAAAGGTTATTGATGTGCCTCTGGCAAGTGTGATTTTTCTGTGTTAAAATTGATAAGAATAGAGTTATAAGAGAGCAATTTAAATACATATTTGCTAATTATATTGATTCTTTATATGTCAATAATATTCACCTTTTAATTGTATTTTTACAGGAAAAAGAAGTGAGAATTATAAAAAGCCTGTTAATGCAATTCTACATGGGTGCAGTACACTACAAGTCCCAGAAGCATGGCACGGACCGGCACCAAACTGGCGCAAACCCGCGCCAGTTTACGAACTTTGCAGCGAAGGCACCAAACTGGCGCTAAGTAGCACCAAAGTGGCGCTACCTAGCGCCACAACAAAATGAAAATTTGTGCAGATTCATGGCGCTAATTGGCGCCTAAAGTGAAGAAGAATGGCGCCAATTAGTGCCCCAAAGAAGGAGGAATGGCGCCTACTGGCGCCGTTTTACGAATATGCAGTACCGGCTTTTGCAATCAGGCAGTAGCGTGGCGCTGACTTGATGGCGCCGGTTTGCGGGATGGATGTACCGTGTTTCTGAGGGGCACTTTTGGAAAAAAAATATATTATAAAAGGACATTTTACATAATTAGGTCACGGATTCTGACAGACACAGACATATATTTTGAAAGGAGGCAGATCTGGAGAGATTGGAGGAGAGGAGCTCTGTGGCGTTCTTCGTTCTTCATCTCGTTCTAGTATTTCTTTATCATTTATTTTAGTTTATGTTGAATTTTAGATCAGCAATCATGATGTTGATTGGCTAGATCTTTTTATTGTAGTCAGGGTCACGATCCATATGTGAAACCTTGATACGAAGGATTGATTTATGGTTGTTAATTTATATAATTATCTTATCTTTACTCTGTGGGAATTTGATATTCCATTTGTTAGAATTGATCGATCTGATAGTTGGGGATATTCTGAGGATCAAAACCCTAGATAGGAATATTGGGGTTTTGATCTCGAAAGGGGGTAAGATAACGATCTGTATGCGTGCTAGGAATAGACGTTTATATGATTGCAGATGCTTAAATTATCGCGCCCATTGCTTGATCCCATGAGAAAAATTGCAAGGAATTGGGGTTCTTCATGGGATTAAAGGGTTAACCCTGCAAGGAATTGAGGGTTAACTATTAAATCTTTTTTTTAGATGACAATTTATCTGAGTAATTATATAGATAATTATTGTAAACAATCCAGAGTAAAAAGTGGGGATCATTTGGTGAATGAACCCTGGCTGCAATGTTTCTTTCATATTTCATAAAAATCAATCTTTGTTCTTATTTTTATTCTTCAATATAAAAATTCAAAAACAAGTTTTTACTTTCAATTTCACTCAATTTGACAATATTTGTCACAACCTTATTTGAATTCTTCCATTCTCTGAGAGAAGATTTATTTGATATTCGATCCCAATCCCTGTGGAGAAGAACTTTATTTATCACTTTATTACTTGTGCGATCGGTATACTTGCCGGAGAGCATCAATTTTTTGCCGCCGTTGCCTGGGATTGGCGTTTCTGATATCATATAATCTTGATCTTTAGAATTGGATTTGTGAATATTTTTATTTTTATTTTTATAATTTTTATTTTTATTTTATTGAACAGTGCTACTGATCTCTTTTCTGAGTTGTATGCGAGGTACAACCCAGAATTCCAATTAATTTGGAAATCACTAGAGCAGAAAAAAGGAACAGAAAACTTGCTCGGAAGAAGCTTGCATTCAACGAGTTGGGAATTCTGTTCAAAGAAGCACAAACAATGGCTGGGAACAATGATGAAGTGGACAATCCGCTCATGGATACAATTCTTACACCAGCATTCAACAGAACAAATTCAAGCATTGTTCATCCAGAAGTGGGTAACAACCATTGGGAGCTCAAGTCTGCCAATGTTCAGTTGGTAGAGCGAGCTCAGTTTGGTGGAGAGGCTGATGAGGACCCTCACAGGTTCATTGACAGATTTCTGATGATCTGTGACTCCACTAAACACCCCCAGGTGTCCAATGATGCAGTCAGGCTGAGACTGTTTCCCTTTGCTCTTAAAGGTAAAGCCTTGAATTGGTTGGAAAGGCAACCAGCAAGAAGTATTCCGTCATGGGAGAGTCTATCAAACAAATTCTTTGCTGAGTTCTTTTCCATGGAAAGATATAACCAGATGGTGAATGATATCACCAATTTCACTCAGGCTGAGGGTGAAACTATGTGTGCAGTATGGAACCGCTTCAAGGATCTAATGAGGAGATGTCCTCATTACCCCATGACTAATGGTGATCAAGTCCGAATTTTTTTCAATGGGTGTAAACCTGAAGTTCGGATGGTGCTAAATGGTGCAGCAGGTGGTAGCATCAAATCCTTGAGAGCAAATGAGACTTTGGAGTTGATAGAAAGAATGGCTGCCAATGAAAATGAAGGTTTGACAGCCAAGCCTAAGAGAGGGATTCTACACCTGGATAACAATGATGCGGTTCTGGCTGAGAATAAATTGTTAGCACAACAGCTAGCAAAATTGACCTCAAGGCTGGACAAAATGCAACTTTCCACTATGCAAGTCGCAGCTGTGGTTTGTGAATATTGCAAGGGTTAGCATGAATCCAATGAATGCTCATCTTTATTATCTTCTGACTCTCCGCAACAAGTGCAGGTGAATGGAGTATGGTACGAGCAAAGGTATCAACCATGAAACATTCCTAGGAACCAGAATTTCCATCCTGGAAATAGCAATTTTCAGAGGAGAGGTCAAGGCACAGGTCGTGATTACAATTCTAACAACTACTTGCAGCCTCCATAAGTCCAAGCTAAGGAAACTTCTGATTTGGAGAGGTTAGTTGGACAAATGGCTCAACACTCCAATGCCTTCATGGAAGAGACTAGGCCCACTACTAAAAACATGAGTGCTTCTATCAGGAATTTGGAGAATCAAGTTGGCCAGTTGGCTAAGCAAGTTGCTGATAGAAGTCCAGGCACTTCCTCTAGAAACACAATTAAAAATTCCAAGGCGGATTGTATGTTTATCACAACTAGAAGTGGTAAGGTGGTAGCAGCTCCAGAAAAGCTTAAGGCGGTGGAGGATCTAGAAAAAGAAGAGGAGATTCCTTCTGATGTCCAGACACCCATTCAGAAAGGTGAAGAAAAAGAGCCTCATATTGCTGTTGAAAAGAAAAAGTTTGAGCTGAATCCTGAATATGTGCGAGCCATGGCACCTTATCCTGAAAGATTCAAGAAGGATGCTCAAAAGCAACAGTATGGTAGATTTCTTGATATTTTCAAGAAATTACATATAAATATCCCTTTTGCTGAAGCTTTGGCTGGCATGCCCAATTATGCCAAGTTTATGAAGGATCTTTTGTCAAGGAAGCACAAATTGCAAGAGTGCCAAACGGTGACACTCACTGAGGAGTGTAGTGCTATAATTACAAAGAAGTTCCCGCCTAAGCGTCATGATCCAGGGAGCTTCAATATTCCTATTGAAATCGGGAACATCAAAATTGGTAGAGCCTTGTGTGATCCTGAGAAAAGTATAAATCTAATGTCTTTGTCTGTTTGTAAATCTCTGGGGATAACTGAGTTGAAACCCACTTTGGCATCTCTTCAACTTGCTGATAAGTCTGTAAGAAAGCCTAGTGGAATAATAGAAGATGTTCTTGTGAAGGTAGACAAGTTCATCTTTCCTGCTGATTTTGTGGTGTTGGACATGGAAGGGGGAGCTGAAATGCCACTTTTGCTGGGTAGACCTTTCTTAGCTATATCTCATGCATTGATTGATGTGGAAAGTGGGAAGTTAGAGCTAAGAATGAATGATGAGACTGTTACTATTCATGTCTTTGATTCTTTAAAACAGTCTTCTCGCAAAGACGATTGTTTTAGTCTTGGAGTTGTAAAGGAAGAACTAGATGTAGGAGTTGAGGTTTCTAAAAATCTCAAAGATGAGGCCAAAGAAGATGGAACCCCAATAGTGGAAGTGAAGGATTTTCCTAAAAATTTAAATAATGATGTCAAAGAGGTGAGAACGCTTCAAAAGAGGCGTAATTTACGAAGAAGAAGGCAAGGAGAAAGGAAGGGGTAAAATTCTTTGATATGAGTTGGAAGAGATACCGGGAGCTGAAATTTGACAAGAGACACCGAGACTCTATCTCTCGGAAAAATCAAAACTTCAAAGAGTTTTTAACATGGATCCATGGTTTGGACCAAATCTGGGAATGGTGGTCCCATACACCAAGGCAACCAGTACCACCAGATCCTCTATTTCCTGAGTCATCCCATACTACTGAGGGGGATGACATGGAGGGCTGATTATATCTCCTTGCTGATGGAGATCTTGTATATTAGTTTAATTTTTCTGTTTCGTATTTTTAGTCATTTTGTGTTGGTATATTTTTCTCTGATGTTTTAATGTGTGCATTATAGTTTCTTCTATATGCCACTGTTTGTTCCATTGTGCAGATTTTTCTTCCTTCTTGTGGTTTAATTATTGCTGAGGACAACAATGCTCTAAATCTGAGAATGGTAGGCTTGCACCTTAGAACTACAATTCTTATCAGGGGAGATATTCTAACTCTTTTTATTTTTCTTAGTTATTTTTACAGTTATTTGGTGTGCTATAAAAAAATTGTGTTTTGAGCAAATCCCTGGTTTAAATGTGCTCATCTTGTTAATGTACATGATTGAATTTTAGGAAATATATAATATGACAATCTGGCATAGCATTGCATAGGCATAATTGGTTTGCATGATTGCTCATTTGTCTGAATTAATATTGTAAATTCTGATAATGTCTGATGTCAATTTTCTTGAGTCTGCATTGATACCATAGCTGTGAGGTTTTGAGACTAAACACTGAAATTTTTGTTGAGAGGCCTCACTATTGTAATACTCTAGAACTTGATCTATTTCTCTGATATGTATGCATTGATTGATATGATAAAGGAAAATTATTCTTATTTGATATTGGCCAAAATAACTCACTTGTATGAAATCTTTCCTTGCTAACCCCTTTGAGCCTAAACTTATTTGTTGATAAATGACATGTGGCCTGACTGATGGCTTAGCCAATATCCATATGACTTACCTTGGTTGAGATTGAATCACTGAATGTGTTGAAAATAAAGTAAAGAAATTGAGGTAAGCTCCACAAAGGTCAAAGAATTAAGGGATGAAAAAAATCATCTATACCCTTATAAAAAAGAGAGAAGAAAAGGGAAAAATGAGAAAAAGAAAAGAAAGCAAGAAAAAGGAAAAGAGTAAAAGGTGGCTGGAAGAAATTAATTCCCGAAATCTTGTAGGAATGTTAGTGGAGCAAAATCTTTGAGTTGAATGTGTTAAAAGTGAAATAATATCAGTTTTCAATCTCTTGGTTGTTTGAGCTACTATCCAAATTTTCCTACCTATTACCCGGCTAGGTTACAACATGTGAAGTCCTTTTGATCAATTGATGCATGTGTTTGATTCTTCAATTTTAAGAATTTTTGAGAATTTGATCAAGCATATGGTAATGTTATAGCTTTGAGTAATTGAGTGCTCATAATACCCTTAAACACTGAGTGTTGAGTGAACATTATTTATCTGTGTGAGGGGTAATCAATGTAGACTGGTATATTTAAGAAGCTGATGACATTATTGGAAGTTTATGATATTGAGTCAGGCATGCATGGTATATTGTGTCTGAGAGTGTCTATGGATTGTTATGTTGGATTAATTGAATATTTCCTGGATTAAGTCTTTTACATTGCTGGGGACAGCAACGTTTAAATCTGGGAATAGTTTGATGTGCCTGTGGCAAGTGTGATTTTTCTGTGTTAAAATTGATAAGAATAGAGTTATAAGAAAGCAATTTAAATACATATTTGCTACTTATATTGATTCTTTGTATGTCAATAATATTCACCTTTTAATTGTATTTTTACAGGAAAAAGAAGTGAGAATTATAAAAAGCCTGTTAATGCAATTCTACATGGGTGCAGTACACTACAAGTCCCAGAAGCATGGCGCGGACCGGCACCAAACTAGCGCAAACTCGCGCCAATTTACGAACTGTGCAGCGAAGGCACCAAACTGGAGCTAAGTAGCACCAAAGTGGCGCTACCTAGCGCCACAACAAAATAAAAATTTGTGCAGATTCATAGCGCTAATTGGCGCCCAAAGTGAAGAAGAATGGCGCCAATTAGTGCCCCAAAGAAGGAGGAATGGCGCCAAGTGGCACCACTATGGCGCCTACTGGCGCCATTTTACGAATATGTAGTACCGGCTTTTGCAATCAGGCAGTAGCGTGGCGCTGAATTGCGCCAACCCGGCGCCGGTTTGTGGGATGGATGTACCGTGTTTCTGAGGGGCACTTTTGGAAAGAAAATAAAATATTATAAATGGACCTTTTACACAATTAGGTCACGGATTCTGACAGACACATACATATATTTTGAAAGGAGGCAGATCTGGAGAGATTGGAGGAGAGGAGCTCTGTGGCGTTCTTCATTCTTCATCTCGTTCTAGTATTTCTTTATCTTTTATTTTAGTTTATATTGAATTTTAGATCAACAATCATGATGTTGATTGGCTAGATCTTTTTATTGTAGACGATCCATATGTGAACCCTTGATACGAAGGATTGATTTATGGTTGTTAATTTATATAATTATCTTTATCTTTACTCTGTGCGAATTTGATATTCCCTTTATTAGAATTGATCGATCTGATAGTTGGGGATATTCTGAGGATCAAAACCCTAGATAGGAATATTGGGGTTTTGATCTCGAAAGGGGGTAAGATAACGATCTGTATGTGTGCTAGGAATATACGTGTATACAATTGCAGATACTTAAATTATCGCGCCCATTGCTTGATCCCATGAGAAACATTGCAAGTAATTGGGGTTCCTCATGGGATTAAAGGGTTAACCCTGCAAGGAATTAAGGGTTAACTATTAAATATTCTTTTTTTAGATGATAATTTATCTGAGTAATTATATAGATAATTATTGTAAATCAATCCAGAGTAAAAAATGGGGATTATTTGGTGACTGAACCCTGGCTGCAATGTTTCTTTCATATTTCACAAAAATTAATATTTGTTCTTATTTTTATTCTTCAATATAAAAATTCAAAAACAAGTTTTTACTTTCAATTTCACTCAATTTGACAATATTTGTCACAACCTTATTTGAATTCTTCCATTTTGTAAGAGAAAATTTATTTGATATTCGATCTCAATCTCTTTGGAGACGAACTTTATTTATCACTTTATTACTTTTGCGATCGGTATACTTGCCGGAGAGCATCAGTTATCGATGTTACTCTCCCAGTCTCTGTCGCTCTTTTTCTTAGCGGATGTTACTTTCTTTGAGTCTGTGCCATTTTTTGGCTCCACCTCCGTTCCTGATGATTCTCTTGATACTCAGTTGCCTTTACCCTCTGTTCCAATTCAATATGTTTCGGCACCAGATTCCACACAACCACCACCTTCTGTCACTTCTCCATATGTTCCGGCACTAGATTCCACACCACCACCGCCTATTGTCACTTCTCCATGTGTTCCAGCACCAGATCCTCCTCTCCAGGTTTATCATCGTCGGTCACATCCACCCATACCCTAAGACATTGATGAGGTTCCTATGGACTCAAATCTGCCGTCATCAACTCCTACAGCTTCGGTCCCGCCCTCCAACATGGACCTACCCATTGCTCTCCGAAAAGGTACTCGTAATATTCATCCTCCACCCAGGTATTCAATAAATATGAGTTATCATCGCCTTTCTCCATCACATTTTGCTTGTCTTTCTTCTTTGTCTTCTGTATCTGTTCCTAAGACTACAGGTGAGGCATTATCCCATCCCGGATGGCGACAGGCAATGATTGACGAGATGTGTGCACTTCATGGCAGTGGTACTTGGGATCTGGTTCTTCTTCCCTTTAGAAAATCTGTTGTTGGATGTAGATGGATATTTACTGTCAAGGTTGGTCCTGATGGACAGGTGGATCATCGCAAAGCACGTTTGGTGGCTAAGGGATACACTCAGGTGTTTAGTGAAGATTATGGGGATACATTTTCCCCTGTTGCAAAAATGGCATTTGTTCGCCTCTTTATTACTATGGTTGTTATCTGTCACTGGCCCCTTTATCAATTGGATGTCAAAAATGCTTTTCTTAATGGTGATTTTGCTGAAGAAGTTTATGTGGAGCAACCTCCTGGATATGTTGCTCAGGGGGAGTCCAGTGTAGTTTGTCGACTCCGCAAATTTTTGTATAGCCTCAAACAGTATCCACGAGCTTGGTTTGAGAGGTTTAGCACCATTGTCCAGCAGTTTTGTATGACTTTGAGTGCGGCTGATCACTCAGTATTTTATCGCCACTCAGACTCTGGAACTATTTATTTGGTAGTATATGTTGATGACATTGTCATTACAGGTGATGACCATCAAGGCATTACTCAGTTAAAACAACATCTCAGTCATCATTTTCAGACAAAGGATCTCAGAAGACTACGATATTTCTTGGGAATCGAAGTGGCTCAATCCAAGGGTGGTATTGTGATGTCCCAGAGGAAATATGCTATGGACATTCTAGAGGAGACAGCTTTGTTGAATGCTAAGCCCGTCCATACCCCTATGGATCCAAATGTCAAGCTTATGCCAAATCAGGGGGAGGGAGCTATTTTCAGATCCAGAAAGGTATAGAAGATTGGTTGGGAAGCTGAACTATCTTACAGTTACTTGATGCTCAACGGCAAGTATACCGATCGCACAAGTAATAAAGTGATAAATAAAGTTCGTCTCCACAGGGATTGGGATCGAATATCAATTAAACTTTCTTTTAAAGAATAGAAAAATTCAAATAGGGTTTGTGACAAATATTGTCAATTTGATGGAAATGAGAACTGAAAATAAAGACTTATTTTTGGTATTTTCTAAGGATCAAGAACACAATAAAAATGAGATGTGATTTGAAATATATGGAAAAAAAAACATTGCAGCCAGGGTTCATTCACCAAATGATCCCCGCTTTTTACTCCGGATTAATTTACAGTAATCATTTATATAATTTCTCATATAAACTATCATCTAAAAGATTTGATAGTTAACCCTCAATTCCTTGCAGGGTTAACCCTTTAGCCTCAATTGGAACCCCAATTCCTTCCAATGTTCCGCATAGATTTAAGCATTAAACACGATAAATTAAACATCTGCAATCAGATAAAACTTCTATTCCTAGCACGCATATAGATCGTTACCCTACTCCCTTTCAAGATTAAAACCCCAATATTCCTATCTAGGGTTCTAATCCTCAGACTATTATCAACTATTAGAGTGATAAATTTTAACAAAGAAAATATCAAATTCACACAGAGTAGTGATAAAGATAATTATATGAACGAATAAAGATAAATCAATCCTTTGTATCAAGGGTTCACATATGGATCGTGACCCTGACTACAATAAAGAGAATTAGCCGACCATTGTCATGGCTAAAATCCAAAATTCAACAAGAACATAAAATAAAACAAAAGAAGAAAAAGATGAAAAAAGATGAACAGTGGAAGAGTTCTTGAGCGCAGCCGTCAGCGTCCTCCAAAAATTCCGAGTTCCTTCCTAGGGTTCTGTGAAGAGGTATATTTATACTCTTCTTTCCTTCTTCCAAAAATACCCTCGGATAACACGGTACTCCCTTCCCGCAAACCGGAACCAGTCGGCGCCATGCTTCTGCCAATTTGTAAAAGTCGGAACTCGGTTCTCGTAAAGTGGCGCCAGTAGGCGCCATAGTGGCGCTACTTAGCGCCAAGTCTCTGCCATTTTTCTCCAAAACTAGCGCTATTTGGCTTGGAGATTGGCGCCACTTTGCTTCATATTTGTGGCGCTAGTTGGCGCCATTTTGGCGCCACTAAACGCCACTTGCAATTGTCCGCTTCACAGTTCATAAATTGGTGCGGGTCCGCGCCAGTGTGGTACCGGTCTGCGCCGTGTTGCTGGAATTTTGTAATCTTTTGCATCCGAGTGGAATTGTGTTAACAGGCTTTTTATAATTTTCACTTCTTTTTTTCCTGTAAAAACACAACCAATAGGTGAGAAATATCCTTAACATATAAGAATCAATATAACAAGCAAATATGTATTTAAACTTCTCTTTTATTATTCAATTCTTATAATTTCCAGCTTATAAAACCACACTTGCCAGAGGCACATCAAACCATTCCCAGATTTAAACGTTGTTGTCCCCAGCAATGTACAAGACTCAATCCAGGAAATATTCAGTTAATCCAACATAATAATCCATAGACACTCTCAGACACACTATGTGTAACAGCCCGTTGTATACCGGTATTGTTAACATTAATTATGATATTAAGCGCAGTTACAATCTCAGCAATTCATTTATAAAAATGCGAGTAAACTTTTTCCATTTATTATGCGAGTATTTAAAACCGAAAAAAGCGTAATAAATAAAAGTTGTGATCTTAACTATAAACTCTTTACGGAATACGTGTTTTAACTACTTTTATAACTCATTTAACTTATTACGAGCCACTAAGGGGTCCCCATAAACCCACTTATCTAATTTCTCAATTTTACGTTTTCTACCTATCTGAACATGGTTCGGTCTCTGAATTTCTGCGGACGCACCACAAAAATACAACCCTTCATATCTTGTTATCCCTTTTTCTTACTTAATTGCCTTTCTAGGAAGCTATCACACGAGCTGTTTCAATCTCGTTTGCACCTGATATCGCCGTTTGAAGTTGGACAAGTAAAATCGCCAGCCAACCCCAAAACAGCTCTAAACATCCCTCACTCCATGAATTACTACACATAATCCACTCATCCAATTGCTCTCAAATTTTTACAACATAAACTAGACACCTCAATATTCAATTTGATATATCATACGCTTAATTTGACCAAGAAATGAAGAGGGGATAAAATTCCCAAAACTGGTCCAGAACAGCCCCCAAGTGCAGGGCAAACAGGGCAGCTATGTTCACTTCCCTCCCAAGGCCATCGTCCAGCTCAGAAAAATCTCATATTTTACCAAAGTGTAGAGGGCACTGCAAGCTTTAAAATGGCATATGGCACGTCCCTATTGGACCTCTGTGGAGGGAGATATGCTCTCCCAAAGTTCGTCTAAAATCTGCCAATTCTACAGAAAATTCGCCAGAGTTTCCTTTGTTTTTGCAAAAATCCCCAAATTGCAAATGTTCACTAGTGCCTCAAATGTACCTAATAACCAATGGGTGGCACACACAAGGATCAGCAATGCCTTGGGGCTCTTACAACCCAACTCAGTTTACATTTATTATACAGTTCATACTATATAGCTCACTTTATAAATCTTTAACTTGTTTCAATCTCAAAGGTCCATTTTCATGCATTTTCTCAACATAAGCACATAATCATCATACATCCTTTGTACAATTACAACATTTAACTTACATGTTACACTTTATAACTTACAATTTCATACTTTAATTTACAACTTGAAATATGAACTTGAATTTACAACTTTAAGCATAATTTCGAATGACATAACAACTAGCTAGACTTAGGCAAAATATACATCATGAACAAATAATGACAATGCTCTATGACTCATCCTACGGGCCTCTTGCCCGCCACTCCTGTGCCACTGCTACCTCCTGAAATAAAGTCCCCAAGACCGGGTGAGATATACGAATATATCTCAGTAACCCAAAGGTTCTGGAGAAAACTCCGCCCAATGGCTCACTTCGATGCATATAAATAATATGAAACAACATCACTTAAAACAGGATATAGCAAGGGATTTAGAGAAACTGGGGAATATCAGAATAAAACTACGACGGAGCAGGATGGTAGCTACCAATACCACGCAACGTCCTCGGCATATAAGCCTACGGGTATCATCCAAGGCGTGTTCCAAGAACCACAACCAAGGTACCCCTCCCATCCATATTCACCCGAGACATTCCTAGTGTCCTCCTATCCGGATCACACACCACGACCCTAGGTCAACTGGAACTCCCTCTCGGAGACCTATCCGGTGGAAGTACGAAATTGCCCGAAGGCTAACTGTTTACTTGCCAGAGACTCGGTACATAAGTACCCACTGTGATAATGCATGCATGCTCATGTTATTCTACACTACTCATACACATTTTCTACCATCACCCTCAACGGGTATGGTGGAACACACAAGGGGAACAAGCCCCAGTACTAAGAGGTTACCTCAATATGTTACTCCACTTAGCTCCACCGCAGCTTAGGTTCCAAGTTTGTTACTCAACAGAACGCCTACACATAGGACGTTCCCAATTACTCAAAACTCATACGAATGCATGCAACTTACAACAATCCAAGCATGATTCAACCAGTTACCTCAATCCCACTTGGTCCAGGTCCAAGGGCAATCCACTGACTCACGGTGCGGGGTTTAAACCAACGTACGGCAACCTAAACAACCATGTACAGGTATCAGTATACGTCAATTTCCATCAGAACGCGAAAACCACAAAATCCTCCCCTCCCTCTTGGAGGTTCGGCCAAGCAAGGCAAAATTCAGAGTTTATTTTTCTAAATTTTCTTTCTCATTTTATTCCATACCTTTAGGTTGCCAAGAGGCTAATTCAAGTGCCGCTTTTCCGTTTTACGTCTTTTAAGCATCGTTTTGCTTAATAATTCACTCTAGGTTCCTTTGTGACCTTAAATACCATTTATTATTTTTCATTGATTCTAACACTTTCCAACCACCACACAACCCATCTAACTACCATTTAATTACACAACACTTCATCTAATTCATTTTTCCAACACAATTCCTCAATTTTCTCTAATATGGCCGAATTATGCCCTATGTAATACCAAAGGATTTCCTTCAATTTTCAACCATTCCGAACCTCATACAATCTCATTATATCAACATACAATCATCCAAAAACTCACCAATAGATCCTAACACATTTCCAAAAATCCAAAGTCATATAACAACCAAAATTTCTCTAAGTTAAAAAATCCATTTTTTCACCTAAATTTTTCATGGCATTTCTAGCTTTAATACATCATTCTAAGGCATTATCATCTAATACATATTTTCCATTTGAGCTCTCTAACATCACAAATCAAACAAGCCATCTTTAGGGTTCATAAACAATTTTGAAAATAAATCTTCAAATCAATTCATGAGAGGTGTTAAAAATTACCCACAATTACGTCACAAGACTCCTCCTAGAACTCCACAAGCAATGGCTCAAGAAATTAACTCCAAAAACACAAAACTCTCAAAATTTTTGTGGCTGTATATGCCCTTTATGTCACAATAGAGAGGGTTTTGAGGGAAGCTAATCGGTGGACGGGTTCGGATGATGATTTCCATCGAATTTCAAGACAAGAATCGTCTGATTCGGTTAAGAATCAATCAAGTTATGGAGAAATAATAAAAAAAAACTCCATGGGCAATGGGAATGGGCTACATGGTCTTGAAGGGGAAGGGGGAGAGAGAAGATGGTGAATAGGACAATGCTTATGTGTCTTAAGTGGTCTTAAGTGGGGTGGGTCCCACCGCCACCTCATGTGATTTAAACTTAGAAATGCGAGGTGTTATACTATGCCATGCATGACTGACCTAATATTATAAGCTTCCAACAATGTCATCAGCCTCTTAAAGCTACAAGTCTACATTGATTACCCCTCGCACAGATAAATAATGTTCACTCAACACTTAGTATTTAAGGGAATTATGAGCACTCAATTACTCAAAGCTATAACACTACCATATGCTTGATCATATTCTAAAAAAATCTTAAAAATGAAGAATTGAACACATGCACCAGTTGATCAAAAGGACTTCACAGGTTGTAACTTGGCCATGGTAAATGGTAGGAATATATGGTTAGTAGCTCAACAAGAATGAGATTGAAAAACTGATATTATTTCACTTTAACACATTCAAATCAATGATTTTGCTCCACTAACACTCCCACGGAATTTTAGGAATTAATTCCTTTCAACCACATTTTCTTTACATTCACCCTTTTTCTTTTTCTTTCTTTTTCCTTTTTCTCCCTTTATTTTAAGGGCATAGCTGAATTTTGTATTTCCTTTAATTACTTGACCTTTGTGGAGCTTACCTCAATTTCTTTGTTTTATTTTCAACACATCAGTAGTTCAATCTCAACCAAGGTAAGTCACTTGGATATAGGCTAAGCCATCAATCAGGCCAAAGGTCATTTATCAAGAAATAAGTTCAGGCTCAAAGGGCTAGCAATGGAAAAATTCATACAGGTGGGCTATCTTTGGCCATAAGCTATCAAGAACAAAATGTAATTATCACCTCAACCAGTGCATGCATTACAGAGAAACAGATCAAGTTCTAGAGTGTTACAACAGTGAGGTCTTAATGTGCCTCTGGCAAGTGTGGTTTTTTAAGTCAGAAATTATAAGAATTGAGTAATAAACGAGCAATTTAAATACATATTTGCTTATTATATTGATTCTTCTAAGTTAATGATATTTCGCACCTATTGGTTGTGTTTTTACAGGAAAAATAAGAGAAAATTATAAAAAGCTTGTTAACGCAATTCCAATCAGATGCAAAGAGTAAAAATTCCAGCACCATGATGCAGACCAGCACCACGCTGGTGCGAACCCGCGCCAGTTCACGAATTCTACACCGGAGTCTGGCAAAAGGCGCCAACTGGCGCCAAATTCATGGAAGAAATTAATTGACAGCACCATGGCGCTAGGTAGCGCCAAATCCATGCTACCTAGCGCCAAACCCAAGCTTTGTAGCGCCATGATTCATGCTTGGTGGCGCCAAGTGGCGCCACTTTACGAGGAGATGTTCCGAATTTGCAATTTTGGGCAGAAGCGTGGTGCTGACTAGCGCCAAACCGGCGCCAAATGGCGCCGGTTTACGGGAAAGAAGTACCGTGTTTTTTGGAGGGTATTTTTGGAAGAAGGAAAGAGGAGTATATATACACCTCTTCACAGAACCCTGGCAGAACTCAAAAAATTTCGGAGGACACTGACGGCTGCGCTCAAGAATACCTATTCATCTTTTTCTTCTTATTGTTTTTATGTTCTTGTTGGATATTGAATTTCCAGCCATGTCAATGGTTGGCTAATTCTCTTTATTGTAGTCAGGGTCACGATCCATATGTGAACCCTTGATACGAAGGATTGATTTATGGTTTTTCGTTTATATAATTATCTTTATCATTAATCTGCGCGAATTTGATATTTTCTTTGTTAGAATTGATCACTTTAATAGTTGATAATAGTCTGAGGATTAGAACCCTAGATAGGAATATTGGGGTTTTGATCTTGAAATGGAGTAAGGTAACGATCTGTATGCGTGCTAGGAATAGACGTTTATCTGATTGCATATGCTTAATTTATCGCGTTTAATGCTTAAATCCATGCGAAACATTGCAAGGAATTGGGGTTCCAATTAGGGCTAAAGTGAGGGTTAACTATTAAATCTTTTTAGATGATAATTTATCTGATTGATTATATAGATGATTATTGTAAATCAATCCGGAGTAAAAAGTGGGGATCATTTGGTGAATGCATCCTGGCTGCAATGTTTTCTCTCATCTCTTACAAATCAAATCTCAGTTTTATTCATTTCTTACGAAAAAAACCCTAAAAATATGTTCTTGTCTTTAGATCTATTTTTAAATCCAATCAACACCAATTTTCGCACTTCTTTTTGAATCCCTTCCACTCTGAAAGATCACAATTAATTGATATTCGATCCCAATTCCTATGGAGACGAACTTTATTTAACACTTTATTACTTGTGCGATCGGTATACTTGCCGGTGAGCATCAGGTTTCTCAATAAGAAAATTTAGTGTTTAAGCTCAAACCTCACAACTATGGTATCAATATAGACTCAAGAAAATTGACCTCAGACCTTAACAGAATTTCACAATATCAGTTCAGAAAAACAAGCAATCATGTAATCCAATTATACCTATGCAATGTTATGCTAGAATGTCATATAATATATTTCCTAAAATTCAATCAGGCACATTAACAAGATGAGCACATTTAAACCTGGGATTTGCTCAAAAACATTTTCCAAATTTTTTTTTCTTCTTATAACACACAATATAACTACAAAAAAAACTAAGAAAAATTAAAAGAGTTAGAATATCTCCCCTGATAAAAGAATTGCAGGTCCAAGATGCAAGCCTACCATTCCAAGATTTAGAGAATTGTTGTCCTCAACAATAATTAGACCACAAGATGGATAAGAAACTTGCACAATGGAACAAACAGTGGCATATAGGATAGAATATGATGCGCACCTTAAAACATCAGAGAAAGATATACCAACACAAAGTAAAAAAATACGAAACAGAAAAAAAAACTAATATACAAAATCTCCGTCAACAAGGAGATATTATCAACCCTCCATGTCATCTCCCTCAGTAGTGTGGGATGACTCAGCTAATGGAGAATCTGGTGGTACTGGATGTCTTGGTGCGTGAGACCACCATTCCCAGATTTGGTTCAAACCATGGAGCCATGTTAAGAACTCTTTGAAGCATTGATTTTTCCGAGAGATAGAGTCTCGGTGTCTCTTGTCAAACTTCAGCTCCCGGTGTCTCTTCCAACTCGTATCAAAGAGTTTCACAACTTCCTTTCTCATTTCCTTCTTCTCTGTAGGATTACGCCTCCTTTGAAGCGTCCTCACCTCTTTGACATCATCTTTCAGAGTTTGAAGAAGATCCTTCAATTCCACTTTTGAGGTTCCATCTTCTCTATAATCATCTGCTTTTTTAGGAACCTCAACCGCTATATCTTTTTCTTCCTTTAAGACTTCAAGACTAAAACAATCGTCTTTGTGAGAAGACTGTTTTAAAGAATCAAAGACATGAATAGTAACGGTTTCATCATTCATTCTTAGTTCGAGCTTCCCGCTTTCAACATCAATCAGTGCACGAGATGTAGCTAAGAAAGGTCTACCCAGCAAAAGAGGCATCTCAGCGCCCCTTCCATGTCCAACACCACAAAATCAGCATGGAAGATGAACTTGTCCACCTTCACATGAACATCTTCTATTATTCCACTATGCTTCCTTACAGACTTATCAGCAAGTTGAAGAGATGCCAAAGTAGGCTTCAACTCGGTGATCCCCAAGGAATTACAAACAGAAAGGGGCATCAAATTAATGCTAGCCCCTAGATCACATAATGCCCTGCCAATTTTGGTGTTACCAATTTCAACAGAAATATTGAAGCTCCATGGATCATGACGCTTAGGCGGGAACTTCTTTGTAATAATAGCACTACACTCCTCAGTGAGTGTCACCGTTTGGCATTCTTGCAACTTGTGCTTCCTTGACAACAAATCCTTCAAGAACTTGGCATAATTTGGCATGCTAGCCAAAGCTTCAGCAAATGGAATGTTGGCATGCAACTTCTTGAATATATCAAGAAACCTTCCATACTGTTGCTTCTGATCATCCTTCTTGAATCTTTTAGGATAAGGTGCCATGGCTCTCATATATTCGGGACTCAGCTCAAATTTCTTCTTTTCAGCAACAATAGGGGGCTCTTTTTCTTCACCTTTTTGAAGATGTGTCTTAACATCAGAAGGAATCACCTCCTCTTTTTCTGGCTCCTCAACCGCCTTAAGCTTTTCATTAGCTTTCACCTTTGTGCTCAGCTTTTCTGGAGCTGCTACCACCTTACCACTTCTAGTTGTGATAAACATATAATCATCCTTGGGATTTGTAACTGTGTTACTAGGGAAAGTGCCTGCAGTTCTATTAGCAACTTGCTTAGCCAGCTGGCCAATTTGATTCTCCAAATTCCTGATAGAAGCACTCATGTTTTTAGTATTGGCCCTAGTCTCTTCCATGAAGGCATTGGAGTGTTGAGCCATTTGTCCAACTAATCTCTCCAAATCAGAAGGTTCCTTAGCTTGGACCGGTGGAGGCTGCAAGTAGTTGTTGGGATTGTAATCAAGACCAGTACCCTGCACCCTCCTCTGGAAATTATTGTTTCTAGAAGGAAAATTCTGATTACTTGGAATATTTTATGGTGGGGGCCTCTGATCATACCACACGCCATTTACCTGCACCTGTTGAGGAGGATCATTAGATAGTAAGGTCGGACATTCATTAGACTCATGATTGTCCTTGCAATATTCACAAACAACTGCAGCAGCTTGAGCTTGGACATTAGAGAGCTGCATCTTTTCTAACCTTGAGGTTAGATTTGCTAATTGTTGTGATAATAATTTATTCTCAGCCAGAACCACATCATTTTATCCAGGTGCAGAATACCCCTCTTAGGCTTGGCTGTCAAACCTTTATTTTCATTGGCATCCATTCTTTCTATCAACGCTAGAGTCTCATTTGCTCTCAAGGATTTGATGCTACCACCTGCTGCACCATTCAGCACCATCCGAACTTCAGGTTTACACCCGTTGAAAGAAATTCGGAACTGATCACCATTAGTCATGGGATAATGAGGAAATCTCCTCATTATATCCTTGAAGCGGTTCCATGCTGCACACATAGTTTCACCCTCAACTTGAGTGAAATTTGTGATATCATTCACCATCTGGTTGAATCTTTCCATTGAAAAGAACTCAACAAAGAACTTGTTTGATAAAATTTCCCATGATGGAATACTTCTTGCAAGTTGCCTCTCCAACCAATTCAAAGCCTTTCCTTTAAGAGCAAAACAAAATAGTCTCAGCCGGACTGCATCATTTGACACCTGGGGATGTTTGTTAGAGTCACAGGTCATCAGGAATCTATTTATGAATCTATGAGGATCTTCATCATCATCTCCACCAAAATGAGCTCTCTCCACCAATTGAATATTATCCGATTTGAGCTCCTAAGTATTGTTGCCAACTTCAGGATGGACAATACTTGAATTGGGCCTGTTAAATAATGGCGTCAGAATGGTATCCATGAGTGGATTGTCTGCTTCCTCATTATTTCCTGCCATTGTTTGTGCTTCTTCAAACAGAATTCCTAACTCGTTGAATGCAAGCTTCTTCCGAGCAAGTTTCCTGTTCTTCTTTTCTGATCTTGTGATCTCCAAATCAAGTGGAAATTCAGGGAGTGTGCCTCGCATACAACTCAGAAAAGAGATCAGTAGCACTGTTCAGATAAAATAAAATATAAAAATAAAATAAATAAATTACAAAAAAGAAAATATTCACAAATATTCACAAATCCAATCTTAAAAATCAAGATTCTATGATATAAGATAAACCAATCCCCGGCAACGGCGCCAAAAACTTGATGCTCAATGGCAAGTATACCGATCGCACAAGTAATAAAGTGATAAATAAAGTTCGTCTCCACAGGGATTGGGATCGAATATCAATTAAACTTTCTCTTAAAGAATGGAAAATTCCAAATAGGGTTTGTGACAAATATTGTCAATTTGATGGAAATGAGAACTGAAAATAAAGACTTATTTTTGGTATTTTCTAAGGATCAAGAACACAATAAAAATGAGATGTGATTTGAAATATATGGAAAAAAAAACATTGCAGCCAGGGTTCATTCACCAAATGATCCCCGCTTTTTACTCCGGATTAATTTACAGTAATCATTTATATAATTTCTCATATAAACTATCATCTAAAAGATTTGATAGTTAACCCTCAATTCCTTGCAGGGTTAACCCTTTAGCCTCAATTGGAACCCCAATTCCTTCCAATGTTCCGCATGGATTTAAGCATTAAACACGATAAATTAAACATCTGCAATCAGATAAAACGTCTATTCCTAGCACGCATATAGATCGTTACCCTACTCCCTTTCAAGATTAAAACCTCAATATTCCTATCTAGGGTTCTAATCCTCAGACTATTATCAACTATTAGAGTGATCAATTCTAACAAAGAAAATATCAAATTCACACAGAGTAGTGATAAAGATAATTATATGAACGAATAAAGATAAATCAATCCTTTGTATCAAGGGTTCACATATGGATCGTGACCCTGACTACAATAAAGAAAATTAGCCGACCATTGTCATGGCTAAAATCCAAAATTCAACAAGAACATAAAATAAAACAAAAGAAGAAAAAGATGAAAAAAGATGAACAGTGGAAGAGTTCTTGAGCGCAGCCATCAGCGTCCTCCGAAAATTCCGAGTTCCTTCCTAGGGTTCTGTGAAGAGGTATATTTATACTCTTCTTTCCTTCTTCCAAAAATACCCTCGGATAACACGGTACTCCCTTCCCGCAAACCGGCGCCAGTTGGAGCCGATGTGGCGCCAGTCGGCGCCATGCTTCTGCCAATTTGTAAAAGTCGGAACTCGGTTCTCGTAAAGTGGCGCCAGTAGGCGCCATAGTGGCGCTACTTGGCGCCAAGTCTCTGCCATTTTTTCTCCAAAAGTGGCGCTAGTTGGCTTGGAGAGTGGCGCCACTTTGCTTCATATTTGTGGCGCTAGTTGGCGCCAGGCGCCACTTGCAATTGTCCGCTTCACAGTTCGTAAACTGGCGCGGGTCCGCGCTAGTGTGGTGCCGGTCTGCGCCGTGTTGCTGGAATTTTGTAATCTTCTGCACCCGAGTGGAATTGTGTTAACAGACTTTTTATAATTTTCACTTCTTTTTTTCCTGTAAAAACACAACCAATAGGTGAGAAATATCCTTAACATATAAGAATCAATATAACAAGCAAATATGTATTTAAATTGCTATTTTATTATTCAATTCTTATAATTTCCAGCTTATAAAACCACACTTGCTAGAGGCACATCCTTACTCGACCAGACATCTCATTTGCAGTTAGTGTAGTAAGTCAGTTCTTGAATTCTCCTTGTGATGATCATTGGAATGCAGTGATCTGCATCCTTAAGTACATCAAGAATGCTCCAGGTAAAGGTCTCCTCTATAAAAACAAAGGTCATACCAGAGTTGAGGGATACTCAGATGCTGATTGGGCAGGTTCTCCCAGTGATAGAAGATCAACATCTGGGTATTGTGTATTCCTTGGAGGTAACTTTGTTTCTTGGAAAAGCAAGAAACAAAGTGTAGTTGCCAGATCAAGTGCTGAAGCAGAATATCGCTCCATGGCCACAACAACCTATGAACTTATCTGGTTAAAACAACTGTTAAATGAACTCAAATTTGGAGACATTGGCACAACATCTCTCATTTGTGATAATCAAGTTGCTTTACATATTACTTCCAATCCAGTGTTTCATGAAAGAACCAAGCACATTGAGATAGACTGTCATTTTGTTAGGGAAAAAGTCCTCTCTGGAGATATAGTCACTAGTTTTGTTAACTCAACTGATCAATTAGCTGGTGTTTTCACTAAGTCTTTGAGAGGACCTAGGATAGATCACTTATGTAACAAGCTTGGTGCATATGATCTATATGCTCCAGCTTGAGAGGGAGTGTTGTAAATGATAGTTTAGAACAGTAGTATAGAAGTCTCACATCATGTATATCTCTTTATATTTCCATTCTTTTAAGTTTTATAATAGACTCTCCGTAGTTGAAACACATGGATTACTTATAAATCTCTTTGTTCTTGATATTCAACAAGGACTATAATTATACGAGTATGCTAAAAATTATGCAGCAATTTATCTTCCTTCAGAAACAGAGCCTAACTAAAATCAAATTTCAAAAACATTACTTCTCGTCTTTTTCCCTACTCTAGTAAGAATATTTTACTTTCTATATCCACTAAGATGATTAGATAAGAAAAATTTGAGCTAATTAATTACTTGTATACTAGTTTTCACCTTTCAGATATTTCCAAGGGAGGAGTCCTTTATCCAACTTTGTGGTTTGGAGTGACTACAATTTGAAACCACATAAAAATAGTACTACTAGATCAAGCAATTAACCTCTGAACTGCCACATAAAATCATTCCTTTTTGAACCAAAAGTCACACATTTAAAGTACAAACAACAAAAAATCCAATCATCCTCTATGACATAGACAATACATAATATCAGTGAAGCCTCAACTTTTTTTCCCAATAGATTGAGATCCTTTCATTTTTTTTATGGTAAGTATCTAGGGACGCAACAAACGATAAGTGACTCATGTCATACCAATGTAAAACTGCACACTATTCCTGAATCATTTCATATAATGTAGTGCCCAACTGTACACAGTTTATGGAGCATCATTAAGCAATATCTAGAACTCAAGAATTATCTTCCCAGTTGCATGACCATCAATACACTTAGCCCAGGCATCTTCAGCTTTGGTAAAAGAATATTTGGAATCTATAACTGTTTTAAGCTTTCCTTCCTTAACCAAATCAACAAGACATTGAAGGTTCTCACCCTTTGGAATTACAAGCAGAGGCACAAGTTGCTTTTTGGAGAAGGTAAGTTTCTTCAAAGCAAATGTCATCATGGAACCAGAGCTAGGAGATATGTCTATAACCTTTCCATTCATGCTCAAGTTAGGCTCAAAGGTGGACCAAGGAAAGCCAACTGCACAGTGGATCACTGCATCATATTTCTTTCCAGATGGACTCTTCAAAGCGGCACCATCCGGGGTCTTATAGTCAATTACCTCATCAGCCCCTAAGCTTTTGACTAATTCAATGTTGCGAGCGCCGCAGGTCGCTGTCACATGAGTGTTTCCCAGCTTTGCCAGCTGAACTGCATAGTGACCTACACCACCTGATGCAGCAGTGATCAAAATGTTTTTCCGTTCACCACTTCCATCAAGTTTGATCCCTATGGATTGAGTGATTGCCTGGAGAGCTGTCAGACCAGCAACAGGTAAGCCAGCAAATTCAGATGCCGAGATTTCTGATGGTCTCGAAGCAGTGACACTCTCCTTCGCAACAGCAAACTCGGCTAGTCCTCCACCATTCTACCAAAATAAAATTTCTTGAATCATAAAACAAGTCTTTTCTATGATGAGGCAGGTTGATATTGGCACATGATAAATAGCAAAGCAAAGCTGAAAAAGTATTAGGAAAAACTTATATTACTCATAAAATCTTGAAGTATTTAACTCATCCAAGCTGTACTTTGGTATATTGATAACATCTTTGTATCATTTCATTAAGTGTAGCCAATTCAAGTCCACTGATTAGATACCCTAAATACAAACATGAACGTTTTTGTTTCCTGTTTATAATTTAAAAATAAAACAAGAAATAGATCATAGACAAAAGAAACATAGTAATTAGTGATGTAAGAGGGGTTTTATCGATTTAAATTAGGCTAACTACAGTGATAAATTGTAGTTAGCTTGCTTGTCGTGGTGTGTCAGGTCGCAAATTTGAATCAGTCTCTCTGCAAAAAGTAGGGGAAAGACTGCCTAGAGTATTCCCTTCCCCAGACACTCACGAAGTGGGTATTTGAACTGGGTCGGCCCTTTAACTACAGTGATAAATTGTTTTTTGTCTCAAATTACAAGAATTCATCTTATACATTATGGTAATAGATAATTTAAGGCAAACACCACCATCATGTACTTAATTAATAGAAGTAACAAGTAAAATAAGATCAAATGCGATTTATAGATCAATATATATGTTCATGTACAATAAGATACAAGAAAAGATTAGTATGTAACTAATAATAGAAAGTTATGTATAAATCAAATGATCATTTCAGATGCGAACAAAGACTAAAGAGCTAAACGAAATATTAGAAAGATTTCAGCACAAAGCAGAAGATCTAAAATTCTCTGATGATCCTCTTTCTCATTAAAGTCTTCAAAGAAATGTTCTATTAATAGAAGAGACTGGATACCAGCAGTAATGTTTTGAAATGAGAAGCGGCCACAAAAATATATGCACAACAACTTACAAAGGGGTTAACAAGGGCTACAACTTTGTCACCAGGTTTGAACTTTTTGACAACTTGACCAACCTCCACGACCTCTCCTGCTATATCAGTGCCTATTACAGAAGGTATGTTTCTTCAACATGACACTCTTGAAAGATTTGGAACACATAAGATAAATTAAAACAGTAAATGTTTGGTAGGCTCAAGCTGTAAACTACATCTTAATTAAAATCAAGTTTCAACAATAGGAAAAGACCTAAATATCAAGTTCAACTTGTATGATGTAATTCACATTTGAAAACAGTCACGTATGCTCTTGACTCCAGATCTTTTGGTGAATATGCAATTGCACAGTGAGATCTAAGATTGCAAATTTATATAAATAAGAAAACCTACTGCATGAGTACATGTTTTGATATAGATATGGACCATGAGATGTGAGAAAGGCATACAATGCATCGATAAACAGTATTTTAATAGAGCATAAGATCATCACATACAAATTTTATACATTTAAGAAGAGAAAGATATTCATCAGATCCTTGTCAAAGAGAACTGCTTGAAAATATTATTATAAGAACTTACTGTTAATTTCTAAAGGTGAAGACGCCTATGTTTAACCAGTACATACTAAAATCTATTTAATATAAATGAATATACAAGAAGAGAGAGAGAGAAGCAAAGAAAGCTACCGGGTATATATGGAAATTTGCGAGGAAAAATTGGCCACAACATGCCCTTTTGTACTTTCCAATCGAATGGATTTATACTAGCTGCTTCCAATTTGATCAAAACCTCATCTTTACTGGTAGTGGGTAAGGGAACTTCAACATGCTGCAATAGGTATAAATTATAAATAGCATTTGTAATTATTGAAATAAAAAGAATTGTTTTTCTATATTGTTTCACAATGATTTACATTGATAGAGAGATTTATACAACAGAGAATGAGAAAGAATTAATGAGGATGACTCAGCAATGAGTCATTAGTCCTATCCACGAATTAATAGAAAATAAAAAAAGGAAATGAAAATATTTTTAATTCTAATTTCCTACACTCCCCCTCAAGTTGGGAGGTAAATGTTGATCATTCCCAACTTGCCAATCAAGTCTTCAAAGGCTAGACGGTGTAGACCCTTAGTGAGATCTTTGGTAGGAACATACATTATACGCACACTTCCATCATCTAATTTTTCTTTGATAAAGTGGTGATCAACTTCCACGTGCTTTATTCGATCATGGTGATCAACTTCCACGTGCTTTGTTCTTTATGCACCCCATTCTCATCTTCAATACCTAACTTGGTATTAGGTTCCACAGGTGTCTCAGCAGGCTTACACCCTAACATTCCTCTTTCCAACAAAAGATCTCGAACATATTTCTTTTGTGCAAGAGTGATGCCTGTTTTGCTCCTAGCATCTTCCATACCAAGGAAATATTTGAGAGTTCCAAGATCCTTCAGTTCAAACTGAGCTGCTAGATACTTCTTCAAGGAGTTCAATTCCTCATTATCGTCACCTGTAAGAACTATATCATCTACGTACACAATAAGAATAGCAATTTTACCATCCTTAGAATGTTTGTGGAAGAGAGTATAATCAGTCTGTACTTGAGTGAAACCTCTTCTTTTGAGAGCTTGTGTGAATTTGTCAAACCATTCTCTAAGAGACTGTTTCAACCCATATAGAGACTTTTTTAGTTTACGCACCGATCAATTTCCCTTTTCAAAACCAGGTGGAGGATCCATATAGACTTCTTCATGTAAGTCACTATTTAGGAATGCATTCTTTACATCTAATTGTTGCAGAGGCCAATCTAGGTTGGCAGCAAGTGATACGAGAACTCGGATGATATTGACTTTAGCAACTGGAGCAAAAGTCTCATGTTAATTTATCTCATGAGTCTGCGTGAACCCCTTTGCAACTAATCTTGCCTTGTACCTATTGATGTTATTATCTCCATTGAATTTTATTGTAAACACCCATCTGCATCCTAGTGCCTATTTTCCCCTTGGTAAGGTCACTATCTCCCAAGTTCCATTTCTTTCCAAAGCATTCATTTCTTCAAGGACAGCAGCCCTCCATTTTTTATCATTGAGAGCCTCATGTATATTTCTTGATATCTTCGTACTATCCAACATAGTATTGAAAGCACGGAACCCGGGGGACAACTTTTCATATGAAATATGATTAGAAATAGGATGAGTAGTACAAGATTGAGTACATTTTCTAAGAGCAATGGGCAAGTGTAGATCATTTTTATCATGGCACTCAAGTGTTGGGGTGCTGGAACTAGAACTTGGTTCAGAATCCTGGCAGTGTAGAGGCTCTGCGATATTCACACTTTGAGGGGGCTTTTTTGCCTGCTATAAACTTGTCCCCACTTTGAAGAGGCTCCTGATGGTGAGGATTCTGTAGCTCCCCCTATTTCCAATAGTAGAGGTAATACTGTGGCATCAGTAGGTTCCCATGACTGATCTTCATCTGCTCCTATAGACTCCCCCTAAAGAGAAGTCAAGGGAAAGAAAGGTTGAGTCTCAGAAAAGATGATATCCGCAGAGACAAAGACCTTACAAAGAAAGAATAACACTTATAGCCACATTGAGTAGGAGAATAACCTATAAAGACACACCGAAGAGACTTAGGATCAACCTTTGACCGTTTATGAGAGGGAATATGGACAAATACAACGCAAACAAATAACTTGAGAGGTAGGGAGGAGATGCCTCGGAAGGAAGGGAAGGTGCGGAAAAGACTAGAAAGAGGAGACTGAAAATTGAGAGTGTGAGATGGCATTCAATTGATCAGATACAAGGCAGTGAGAACGGCTTCCCCGCAAAGATATTTAGGAACACTCATAGTGAACATAAGAGACCGAGCAACTTCAAGGAGATGCCATGTTGGGAAAGATATTCTCCAAAAATAGAGTTAAAATACTCTTTGTCATTATCTGTACAAAGAACTTTTATACCAACTTGGAATTGGGTTTGAACCATAGCATGAAACTTTTTAAAAATGGATGCAGCATCTGACTTGTCCTTTAAAAGGTATACCCAACAAACTTGGGAATGGTCATCAATGAAGGTAAATGAACCATCAAGCACCTGAAATATTCTTTACACAGGCTAGACCCCATATGTCACAATGAATTAAAGAAAATGGGGAAGAGTCATGGTGAGCTCTAGAAGGATAATGAACACGAGTATGGTTGGCAAGTTAACAAAAATCACAAGAAAACAAACTAGGACTTTTATTAATAAATAAGTTTGGTAACAACTTCTGAAGATAGATAAAATTGGGATGGCCTAGTCTACGGTGCCACAGCATAACATCATTACATGAATTAAAAGGAAACATAGAGTCTTTTTCCACAAAAAAGTTTCATGAGTCACATCCTCCTCAAAGTAATAAAGTCCACCATCCTCTCTAGCAAAGCCAATCATCATCTTCGAGTCTTGCTCCTGAAAAACACAACCATGTGGAAAGAATTTAGCAAAACAATGCAACTCAGAAGTTAGCTTGCTAATTGCTAATGGAGATAGGATTGCAAGCCAAAGAAGGAACATGGAGAACTGATGTTAAATTAATCTGCTAAGAAAGTTTAATGGTTCCGTGTCCTGCAATCTAGGAGAAGCTGTCATCGACGATCTTGACCCGAGAGGGTTCAGAGTATGGAGTGTGAGAACAAAACAAGGTCGGATTACTTGTCATATGTTCAAAGGCTCTAGAATCAAGGATCCAATGATTTTGACTATCAACATCAAAAGTTGTACCTTGCTGGGCCACATTACTAGTGGCCTTAAGAGGTTGAGTCAGAAGTCTCTGAAGTTGTTCAAACTGAGTCTTACTAAGAAAGACACCATCAGAGTCAGAGGATACACGAGGCTCATCAACCTTGTCATCAGCAAAGACCTGATATGCACGACCTTTATTTTGTCCTTTTGGCTTCCGATTTGTAGGTTTCTCGTGGATTTCCCAACATTTCTCACGGGTATGACCAATTTTATTGCAGTGGGTGCACCAAGGATGACCATCCCGTTTTTATTCTCCAGAGGAACGATCAATGGTACGTTTGGCAGCCAATGCAGACTTATCAATTGACTCCTTTTCTCCCAGCATAACTCTCCGTCTACTAGCTTCTCTATGAACTTCAGCAAAGGCATCAGCAAGTGAAGATAACGATCGCTGCCCCAATATTTATCCACGAACCTCATCAAGATCTCGGTTGAGGCCAACAAGGAAATCATAAAGTCATTCCTTCTCCAAGTGTTTTTTAAACTGGGTATTAGCTTCCAATCCTTTAAGATCGGATGCATAATAAAGATCCAGCTTCTGCTATAAATTTGTTAGTACAGTAAAATATTCAGTAATAGTCATACCTCTTTGACGAGAGTCTCTCAACTTATTTCTCAGTTCAAAGACTTGAGAGATATTCTCCATATCTAAATAATTTCGTTGAACAACATCCCAAATCTCCTTGGCAGTATCGAAGAACAAATAGGTTTGACCAATCTATGGTTCCATGGAATTAGTCAACCACGCCATTACCAAGAAATTTTTAATCTCCCAATTTTCATAATCAGGAGCATCCTCAGCAGGTTTCTTAACTTTTCCCTCGAGAGAACCCATCTTACCTTTTACCCGGATGACCAACTTAATCGATTGAAACCATTGTGGAAAATTCTTACCGTTCAACTGATGACTAGTGATCTGCATACCTAAGTTGTCTCCAAAGGACTAAAAATTTAGGGCAGATGAGGAAGCAGAAGAACGATATGAGGAAGCCATGAATAAAGAGAGAAGGTTTGACCGTAGACTAAAAAATCAAGTTGCTTCAATTTTAGATCTAACCACTAGAGTAGGTAGAGAGGGGCCGATGAGATGATCTAGGCAAGTCGTGCTGGAAAAAAAATTCCAGGAAGGTGGTGCGTGGGCTACACGCGCCAGAGAGTGGCCGCGAGTGTGACGGCATGTGGGACGTCCGACGGCGATGGGTCCGGTGGCGTTCAACTCGTCGAAGCCTGCTGAGTTGAATGGTTACTCCACCTTCTCGATTGGAGGTCTGTAGGTATGGTTTATGGGATTTGGAAGAGGTTGGTTTGTGTTTGGATGATTTTTGAATTGGTTTCAGCCTTGAGGGTGGCTGATCTAAGGTAGGAACGAACCCGCTCTTGATACCATATTGAAATAAAAAGAATTGTTTTTCTATATTGATTCACAATGATTTACACTGATAGAGAGATTTATACAAGAGAGAATGAGAAAGAATTAATGAGGATGACTCAGCAATGAGTCATTAGTCCTCCTATCTACTAATTAATAGAAAATAAAAAACAGAAACGGAATTATTTTTAATTCTAATTTCCTACAGTAATCTACAAATATTCTTTATGTCATTGATGCTTCCTAAGCACAAAGTTAAAATAAAATGCATTTTCTATATCAGATTGAACTTTTTCTCATAAAAATATGAAGGGAAATATGAAGGGCACACGGATAAAGTTGCTAGAATGCTTGTTATGGATATTATCTTCAAATGTTATGGATATGGCCAACCCAGTGATCCTTTTAAATGATGCCAACCCAAAATCCCTGTAAATCCCTCATAAACCACAGATAAAGCATCTCTTGAATGAGGAGCAAGGTAAACAGTGCCTCTGGAGCTTTATTTATAATTTGACTGTAACCCTCGCCCCACCCTCGTCAGTCAGGGTTTAATGGGGAGTGGTGATTTTTCTGTTATTAGCAGAAAAGTCTATTCATAGCTCCCTTTTTATCCTCAATAAAAGAAGGGAGTTTATTAAAGAGAGGAAAAAGGTACAAGTCTCTTCTCTTCCAAAGAAGTCATCATTAACATACTACTTTTGATCAGTTTCTAGAGAGAAGCACAACATGCTTGTCCAAGGAAAATCATATAATCCACTAAATTTTGATAACAATGTATGTAATAAAAGGACAAAAAAGTTTTCCCATTTGAAAAAGATTGAGGAAGTCAGATATAGGTTAGGAGAACAAATTCTTATTAGATTACATTGGACTCCAAATGTCTTAGTTTCAGTCACCATATATGTTTATATGGCCATATAATGTTTGACAAGTCCTCATGCACAAGGCTCCCCTACTTTGCAAGGGTAAGGATAAGGATCGTTTATACGCGGTCTTACTCCTACAATTTTAAAAAGGAGATGTGAAGAAAATGTTTGACTAGGCCAAAAACATTGGTTTATATAATTACACATACTTAAGTTAAACAAAAAGAGAAGGTATATTTTCGTAGAGGAGGTTCAGCCTATAATAACGCTGTCATAATTTGACAAAAGATAGGATTGAAAGAAATCAATGTCCTTTCTACAATAGAGAGAGAGAGAAGAGAGAGAGAGAGACTACTAATTAATAATACCACCAATTCTTAACACAAGTAACAAGATGTAATTCCCAAATTATAAATCTAATTAATAATACCACCTACAATAGATCTTTACTGCAATTTGGTCCATGAATTCATTCTTTCTCTCACATCATCTGTGTTCTCTTATATCAATTATTGCTCTATCACTTTAACAAATAATCCACCAAATTCACATTCACAGAAGAGAAGAAACAGTTAAGACTTTTTCCACCTTCTGGTCAGCATCATGACTAGTAATCAATACAATAAAAGCACAACAACAAGAATGCATGAGGATTGAGGAACAAAAACACCCAGAGGCATGAATTGAAAGAGAAATTTTAATCCCAAAATAAAATAAAAAAAATAATTAACAAGAATATTATGAAGTTGAAAAACCTTTAAGCCAGCAGGGCCTCCACCATAGCCATTGTACTGAACGGCATGCATAAGTTTTCCCATGTCCACAGCAAGAAACTAGAAAGGAGAGTGTTGAGAAAGTGTCTTAGTGTGCAAGACAAAGTAGACTAGAAATTAGAAAACCAGAGAGAAAATAACGAACAAGAAACATAACAAAACGTGTGGTTAGCAACAAGACAAGTAGTGGCATCGGTTATGGTTCTTGGCCACGACAAAATGGGGAATTCATTTGACTTATTTTAAAGGAGAAAGCGTTCCTTGTATAATTTTTATATCATGACCGTTAATTAATAAAAATTAACAGTTAAAATTTATTACATCAAATTTATTAATTAATTATTAATTTTTAACAAAATTTAATAAATCCTAATCGTTAATTGACAAAAATCAATAGTTAAGATCTAAAATGACACAAAGTTATATGTTTTAAAAGAACAAATATTTTTCCCTATTTAAAAATGAGGAAAGTTATACTTACAATTTTTTTTTACAACCTCTTACAATCATATCTTAACACCATTGATTTCCGACAATCAACAGTTATCATTTATTGTGTAATGACTTTAATTTGTGAAAATCAACGGTATTAAGATATGGTTGTAAGAGATTGTAAAAAAAATTATAAATATAACCTACCTCTTTAAAAATAGGAAAAAATATTTATTATTTTAAATGACATAAAATTATATCATTTTAAAAAAAAGATAGATAAAAAAAAATTTATATTTAAAATTTAAATTAAAAAAACTCCTAATTTCTCTCCCATGGGTTTCATTCGGTGTGTCTATCTCTTTCTTAAAATAACATAATTTATATCCTTTAAAATAACAAACATCAAACCCTTTAAAATAACTTACTCTATTTTTTTATCGTGTTTCTCATATTATAGTAAATAATTTTATATATATACATGTATGAAATTCATATACCACTATGTGGAAAAAAAAATGAGGAAAAAAATATAAATCGCTTTTTTTTTATAAACAAAAAGTATAAATCTCATATATATAGGAGATAAGATTATTTCTTATAATGTAAGAAATAGTAATTCATTTTTAATCATTTATTTTTATTTGTTTTGTTTATTTAAGTTTGTCTAATTTCTGACTTTTTTTATTATTTATTTATTTTATCTAAATTTGGATGACGTGGACTAACGACAATTATCTGGGATTGATGTGGCTGTTATGTAGCTTAGTTTGGTAAGGGGAAACAAAAACAATATCATTTTAGGGTTGAAAAATGCATGGTCCATATTTCATTTGCTAAGCCAAAAATACACAACATCATGACTATGATGAATAAAATACTAAGCCAAAAACATGTAGAAAGTAAAATAGTTCAATTGGGCGTTAGAACCCTCTTTTTTAAAAAAAAATTCAATTGACTGCAAATTTTGTAGTTGTGATACAAACCCATGATCCCATGAATATGTAACTGCATCTCCATGTTTTGTGTATTGTTTAGTTGGGTAGTTATTCTTCATATTGTTTAGTTGGGTAGTTACTTTCCATTATCTTTTATTTATGCTTCAGTTGTAATCTTTATTTAAAGACCCATTATGAATGAAAAGATAGGAGAGAATTGTTTCATTTAATTTATTTTTCTCTTTTTCTTAAGCTTATCTTTTTTGCTAAAAAAGAACCTATCATTTGGTGCTCTCGTTGAGTTCACTCTCCTCATCCATGGCTGAAGGAACACGCTTCAGAAAACTTGAAAAAACCCAAAAAATCCATGCCACACAAATCAACAAACTTTTTGAAAACTCTACCAAAGCTCTTTCCCAAATCAACCAACTTCGTGAAACATCTACCAAAACTTCCACACAAATTTCCGACCTTACTAAACAATCCAATCAGACTATTCACCGCCTTAATGAGGTTCAGACTACCCTTACCACTTTAATAGGTCGTATTGATCAACTCATGCATATCACCCTAACCACCAATAACCCACCTCCGCCGCCGCCGCCACCACCACTACCTCCACATTTCCCTCCTGTCCTTCAACATAGATCCTTCAAACTTGACTTCCCACGGTTTGATGGAACAAATCCTTCTGGATGGCTCTTCAAAGCTACACAGTTCTTCGACTTTCACCATACACCACAACAACAAAAACTCCATATTGCCTCTTTTCACATGGACGGACCAGCCCTTGCTTGGTTCCAGTGGATGCACTCCAACCACCCCTTCCATGACTGGCGCAACTTCATTATGGCACTTGAAGCCCGTTTTGGTGATTCTCCCTATGCTGATCACATGGGATCACTAGCAAAACTCCATCAGACGACTAGTGTTCAAGCCTACATAACTACATATGAGTCCTTAGCAAATCGCATTTCCAACCTTCCATCAGAGTTCCTACTTCACAACTTTATCTCTGGTCTTAAACCAACAATCCGGAAAGAGGTACAAGCTCTCCAACCAACAATCATCTTTCAAGCCCGGGGTCTCGCCAAACTCCAAGAAGACAAACTCTCTGACCTCTCATTTGTATCCACTTCACCATCAAATCACCCACCAAGTGTTTGACGATTAACCGCAGAAGAAATGAAAGTCAGACGAGAATAAGGGCTCTGTTTTAATTGCGATAAACACTTCTCCCGTGGCCATAAGTGCAAAAACTCTTCCACTCTTTTACTCCTTGATGATAATCAACCTGACCCAACATCAAACGACCTCCTCCAATCTTGGGCACATCAAGAGCCTTGGGGACAAGGTTCATCTTGATGGGGAGGGGATTGATACAAACCCATGATCCCATGAATATGTAACTGCATCTCCATGTTTTGTGTATTGTTTAGTTGGGAGTTATTCTCCATATTGTTTAGTTGGGTAGTTACTTTCCATTATCTTTTGTTTATGCTTCAGTTGTAATCTTTATTTAAAGACTCATTATGAATGAAAAGATATCAAAAAATTGCTTCATTTAATTTATTTTTCTCTTTTCCTTAAGCTTATTAGGAAAGTTGTCTATTCGTTATTTGAAGTTGTAGCATTGAAATTCAAAATCAAAATAATTGAAATGAATCAATTCCCGTTATTGACAGCGGGCCACACAAACTTGCTAGTGCTACTACGCTTTTGTATGTCCTTTTATATGCTTGCACCGTCTCCAGTTTTTTCTCTTACAGACAAAATCATCTTCGTAGCTACAGCTATATCATAAGTAAAACAGTAATATAGGTCAATGCCTTGATTTGTGAAAAGGATAAAATTGGTTGATGCGGAAAATACAGCAGGGAAATTTCAAAAAAATTTATGGGCTAACGATAGAATCTGAGACCCGTATTTATATTTTTAACTAAAAAGTCACGCAAAACATATTTAATAAAAATTTATTATAACCATCAAATTTTTAATATCAAAAGATTTTTATTTCTTATTTAAAATTTTAATTAAATATCACTAGATTTGAATACAATTTAAAAATATTTTAATTATTCAATATCACATTACTTTTCTAGATTACTTAAAAAGCATAATTGAATACCAATGATTTTTTATTAAAAATTAATGCTTTAAAATCTTAATTGAATCCATCCTCGTCAGTCTCTTATTCCTTACCGTAGCCACCACCAATTATATTTGACACTTTCATCATTTGTCAATCGATCTATTTTGCGTTTGAATTAATATCAGGGTACGGGTGTTGTTTTGGTTTTGAAAGGTTAAATTTGTGTTTAAATATGTTAGGGTGACTTAACCTATGAATATAATTATAAATTTATGGTATGATTTATTTACAACAAAATTATGGGAAAACTTCAAAAACTCTCCTATGAGTTTTCTTAGTTATCACTTATTCCTCACAAAAATTTTGAATCACTTATACTCTTATTTTAATTTTTTTTTATCTCTTATCCCTACCTTAAAGTTTTTTTTTCATTTACCCCATCACTTAGGGGTGATAAATGATAAAAAAAATTTAAGTTAGGGAAGTAAATGATTCAAAATTTTGGGAAGAGATAAATAAATGATTATGAAGAAAGTTACATGGGATTTTTTAAAGTTTTCTCAAAAATTAAAGTCTAATTTAACCTGTTAAAAAAAGTAAGATAACAAAATTTATCCAAATAAAATATACAATCAATGGAACTAATTAATAATTTAATTTCATAAAGATTCATAAATTTAATATATATTCAAACATTATAATATATAGAATTCACGATAAGCTCTTTCTCAAACATACACCGCCAAGCATAATGTTTTTCTTTTGCTTCATCATTTCCGCGGATTCAAGATTCAATCTATTTTCTTTATTAAACTCAAATTATTTAAAAAAAAAACACAAATAACCAATGATATATAAGATCCACAAAAAACTATTCCCATAAGAGTAAAATATTACTCCTGTATCCCTTAATCACATATGCTACAACAAAGAGAATTTTTCAATCGGATATATCAAAGTAACTACTCACATACTCTTTAAGGCGTTACGTCAAACATCTTTCTTGCAAAGTTAATATCACCACATTTGTTTATTAATATATATATATATATATATATATATATATATATATATATATATATATATATATATATATATATATATATACCACATTTGGCACAAGCATATAATATAGCAGTTTGGCAAACGAGCCCAAATCAAGCATGCCTCATATATCATTAAACAATACACATTAAGGCAAGCTAAAGACGAATCCAGATAGTCAATCTAAATGTTTATCCTTTTAAATAACATAATTTATATCATTTCACTCTCATAAAGAAGTAGGACCTACATCTTTATTTTTTTTGTCAACGCTCTTTCCTCCTTTATCTATTTCTTTCTCTTTTTCTCTCTCTTACAATGATATAATTTTACATCCTTTAGAATGACACACATTTTACCCTTAAAAGAAAAAAGAAAACCAAACCCTTGTTCCAATCCAAACTAATCTTCATCAAGAGTAAATTAATAAAAGAAAATACAATTTATTTTATTTTATTTTATTTCATTTAGACGTGCATTACTTTTTTCTTTTTTCTTTTTAAAGTTACAGAAATCGAACACAACAACTCACACTAACACATATCCTATTATACACACACTAGGCAAACCCTAGTAGATTTGGGGGTGCATTACTTTAAATTAGTGATTTTCATTATATCCTCACACATTCTGAGAAATCAAAAAGCAGGGATCGATCAACGCCTATAAAAGGAAGAGTAATTACACTGCCTATGGAACTAGGGATCAACATTCTATAGCACTTAACAATTTTCTAGAAGAAGATCACTTACGGATCACCAACCACCAACCTTCTCCTTTATGAGCCTTTCTCCTCTGCTGCGGTTGTGTTGGTCTGGTGTGGACTTTGGTGATGTAGAGAGAAAGAGATGAATAGAGGAGATGAAGTGAAAAGAGGAGAAAAAATAAAATGATGATGAACCAAGAAGAGGAAGTGAAAATTAGGTTGGGTTTAATAAATGAGTAATATAAAAAATATAAAATAAAAATAAGAGTTAGTATCCTAAAGTCAGACTTTTGAATTGGAGTCTTAGCCCTATTTATTAAATGAGTTTTTACACAAGTCTAAGTCTGTATCTAACAACCAAAGGCCCCGGCTCTTTTAACACCCCTAATCAGGTGTGTTAATTCATGTCAGCGTGTCATATTTCTGTTGGGTTAGTATCCGATACAAACAAAGATTTGTCTCAAAAGATTCAACACGAATACGACACAAATAATAACATGTCATTCTCAAAGTTGCTTGTTATTATGCGAGTTAACACGATACGAATAATCTATGCACTGAAATGTTGCTTTTATCGATATTGTGTTGACATGATATGACACGATAGAAATAGATGAAAGAAAATTAATGTGGGTCAATGTTGTGTTTGTGGGTTGACACATAACGCAATATAGATTTTTTCGTGTTAATTTTTGTCGGGAGTGTATCCTCTCATATTAAGAATTCACATTATTTGATCATGTGAAAAAAATTTACGTTTACTTTTCTCTTCATATGCATTAAATAAGTAGGATCCAATTATAATTTGTTAACATTAATGAAGAAAGAAATAAGCACAAAAATTTCATACGACGCTGTCATGTAAAACAGGCACAAAAATTTTGTTAACATTTTGTAGTGATTTGACATTTTGTCCAACGATGACCAAATGTTATTGGGTAAATACAGTGTGTATTCCACATTAAAATTATTTGTGGGGTTTTATATTTCTCATTCAACATGATAATTGAATTCTCATGTTGTAGAGACAAAAAGCATATGAGACTCGTATATTAGAAAAAATTATGTATAGGATCCATATTGACACGGAAATTGAAGGGTGTGTAGGAAAATTCAAATTTTCATATTAAATGAGAATTATAAAACCTTTATTTTTAAGGCACAAAAGTTAAAGTGGTGAATACCAATTTATTTAATTAAGAGTTAATAATAATATCAATTCAAATAAGTAAAAAATATAGAAAAAAGATTCTTATTTTTTATTCTAAACCGGCCTTATCCGGCAGCCTCAAACGACTTTCTAATTAGCCCCCTAACCACTTAACACGCGAAGAGTGTAATTCCCCCATATATGTGTCTCATTATAGTTGGGCTCATAGGATTGAAACGGTTATGTCATTACATTCCAATGCTGAGAAGGATGATTCCCCACCCTATAAATAAAGAACTCAACCTCATCATAGACATGATCTTCTCCATCTTGTAAGTTTGTCTCAAATAACATGGAAATATATTCCCAAAAGTAAAACTTCAAACATTTCTCGGCAAACCTAATTCATATTTGAACCTGATGTTCAAATGAAACACAAACTGTTTTGGGGGTTTGATTAATTCATGTACCTTGAACTTCCAAGTCCAACTTATAGTTTTATTTAAGCAAAGCCTATTGGGCTTCATAGGCCCATTACTAATTCCCATAAGATTCAACCTAGTATATGAAAAAAAAAAGGAACTTGGTCTATGTTTGTCTTTGCAAATTTCTAACAATAGAAAATTAAATCAACAACTCCTGCATTGCAAATGAATTATATTAGGTAGTAGATTAATTTAAATAAAAAGTACAAAAAAATAAAAAATCAGAAAATAAATAAATAAATAAAATAGAAAAGATGAACAGAGAGCATGAGGCATATCAATGGAGGGCTTGTCAATGGTATATTGTGAAAAAATGAAAAGAGGCTCTCTCTCACAGCCCTATATGCTTATCAGCAAAGAGAAGTGGTTTGTGCTGTGCTATTAAATTCTTTTTCTCTCTCTCTCTTTAGTCCTGCAACAACTCATGTACAAATACAAATATGTAAACTAACAAAATTTCTTAAGAAAGTTGCAAAAAAAGAGTTAAATAAATAACTGAAGCAATGTGATTAAATGGTTCAAAAGCTTCTTTGATCAAACACAATTACCCCTCAAGGGGCGTGGGTTCAAACCCCGCTGGTTGATGTGAGGACTTTGTTGGTGGGTAATATGTAATCCTTCCCAGAAATTCTCAAAGAGGTTGGGGGTCTTCCTGACCCTAATGGGAAACCGGTGTCTAACTCCACTTAAACTTTCTTGTATTAAAAAAAAAAAACACAATTATATGAAAGTCCAACTGCAGCAAGGAACTAGCATATCACTTTTGAAGCATGAAACCAAGTCAAACAAAAACAAGGAAGAGATCAAAAAAATATGTTTAAACAAAGAACATGAATGTTACAAACTAGCTAACTTCTCTAATGTCATATTTACTAAATAATAATAATAGCAAATCATATACAGAACCACCTTACTCAAGCATTATCAGTAACAATTCCAACAGCTTCCTTATAGTTATTCCACAATTCTGTTACCATATTTGAGATCATATTTGAGATTTCCCCAAGTAGCTCTGGCACCTGTTTCACTGATTCCTCTAATGAAGTCCTGAGTTTCTCAGCAAGTTCTCCACCCACAGTTCCAACAGCAGACAATGATCCTGTGATGCTCTCTTTAAGAAGATCAAACACTGTAGAGATTATCAAATTTATTGAGTCAATTATCAACTGAAGGATGAACTCCAAACACCCCTTAATAACATCTGCAACTTGTTGAAATATTCCAAGTGAGTTTTCTCCAGATACTTTGAAACCTTGGATTAACAGCACAATTGTGTAAGCTATTGTGTTGAAGATTAAACGTGTTAACAAACTCCATAATGTCTCTATAAGGAATGTAACTGGCTTCACAAGAAGAGCCAACATTAGAACAAAGGTTTGAATTTGATGGATTAAAACTTAGCAAAGAAGGTAAATACAAACCTTTATATATGCATAAAAAACTTAGAAATTTCCAGAGTCTTTGAAGGTTTCAAAGTCACAATTCTCTGAGTAGTTTATATAACAAGTAAAGTTTGAGAGAAGTTTCCTGTAACAAGCTAAAGAATTAGTTGTTGCTTACACACACATGATATTAGATAGAAACTTGTAAGGATAAAAAACTTAAAATATTTATAAAATGAGAAATAGTTTTCTCATTTTATAATAAGAAGATTTCTGATGCTACATTCACAATACATGAGTGGGTCCCATCTTGACTTTTTTGTCTTCCCACTTTTTTTGTGGATCTCATTTATGTATTGTGAGTGTAACATGAGAAAATTTTCTCATGTAAGATGAGAAAATTAATTCCCTTATAAAATACAAAGTAATAAATACTAACTTGTTAATTACTCTAGAAAGATGTTGTCTATATATGCTTTGAAGCAATTCATTCAACTTCATACAGGTATTACGGAGGAAAATATATGTTTATTCGCTATGATGCTGTACTATGCAGATCTATAATCTTATTGGTGATTGCACTGTATAATATTATGACCCCATCATCTAGAATTGGAATCAAATGTCTAAAATTATAATTAGGTAGCATCAAACTTCTAGGATAATTATTTTTAATATTTAGGGTCAGTTTGGTGTATCTTAAAATAAGATTAATGATTAACATAAAAAATTAAAGGATGAATTTTTTTTATGTGATTTTACATGTAAATTCCATTCAAAAAAAATTTATTAGATTAAACTTTTTGTTTCTAAAAGATAATATTTAATACTAATGTTTTAAATTGAGTTTTTAAATATTTTAATTATTCTTATTTAATACTTAATTACATGCACCGTGACGCGATGATTATCTAAGTACTGAGTAGTATGATTTTATTTTTATTTTTTAAAAAAGTAAAACGAACAGATCCGGGGATGGCTTTGCCAGCCATATACTAGTGTCCAGAATAATATATATAGGTTTATATTTTAAACGGGTACGACTATGTTTTTTGTTTTGCATATAATTTGGCATTATTTGTATACAAATTATTATCACAAATATCAAAGCTGTTTTTTTTAAAAAAAAAAATATTTCAATCGATTCATCGTTTCGCGAATA
>JAVKPL010010944.1:0-46477 GCA_032173675.1 Gastrolobium villosum | reverse complement strand
ATCTCCCCCATCAGATGGATGTTTCATAGATTCCAAGACATCAATTGTCACAGTATCATCGTTAACTCGCAGCATTAATTTACCCTGCTCTACATCAATCATGGCCCTTGCGGTGGCTAAGAAAGGTCTTCCCAAAAGTAAGGGAATCTCAGCATCCTCCTCCATGTCTAAAATGACAAAATCTGCAGGGAAAATAAATTTATCAATTTTTACCAGTATGTCTTCAATGACTCCATCTGGCCTCCTGATCGATCTGTCGGCTAACTGTAGTGAAACCTTGGTTGGCTTGAGTTCTTGAATACCTAAGGCCCTGCACATAGATAAAGGCATAAGATTGATACTAGCTCCTAAGTCACATAATGCCTTACCCACACCAATGTTTCCAATTTCTATCGGAATGCTAAAACTTCCAGGATCTTGAAGTTTAGGTGGTAGCTTCTTTTGAATTATTGCGCTGCATTCTTCTGTTAAGGCCACCGTTTCGCATTCTTTCAATTTACGCTTCCTGGAGAGTAAATCTTTCATAAATTTTGCATAGTTTGGCATGTTCTCCAAGGCTTCAGCAAATGGAATGTTGATTTGCAGTTTCTTAAATATGTCAAGGAATTTAGAGTACTGCTGCTTTTTGATTTCCTCTCTAAACCTTTGTGGATATGGAATTTTTGTATAAGGTGAGAGTTCAATTGGCTTCTCTTGTCTCTCTTGAGCTTTCTTTTTCTCCCATTTGAACTCCTTCTTTTCAGGAATTGTTTTCTGGGCAACAGATTCATTCTCAATTTTCTCCTTTTCACTGTTAGGTTTTTCTACTGTCTTTTTCTCTGCTGAAGGCTTGATCACTGGTTCAATTACTATCCCACTTCTAGTAATAATGGATTTACAGTGGGCGTTTGGATTAACATCTGTGTTGCTTGGAAAGGTGCCTGGAGGCCTTTCAGTGAACTGTCTTGACAATTGCCCGATCTGAGTTTCTAAATTCCGGATGGAAGCTTCTTGATTCCGGAATGAAGCTCGGGTTTCTTGCATAAATGATGAAGTGTCCTCTCTGAATGTATTTGTACTTTGAACAAAATCTGATGTAGTTTTTGACAATTGTGCAAATGCTTTCTCCCATTCTGATGTACTGCTTTGTTGTGAAGTTTGTGGTTGCACATTAGGATTGAGCTGGTGGTTCGAGCTGTAACTGAATCCTGGGTGTTGATTCTGATTTTTATTCCTCCATCCTTGGTTTTGATTGTTACCATATTGATTCCTTCCCGGAGCTTTTTGATCATGCCAGAGTACATTGACTTCAGCATTTTCAGTTACTCGGTTGAAATCGCAATCTTCGGTAGCGTGGGTGCCTGTACATATACCACAAGTAATAGCAGAAGTATTAACAGAAGCTGCTTGAGTATTAACAGGAGAAACCTGGAATTCAGAAAATTGTTTTGTTAGAGCATCTAGTTGTTGTTGTTGTTTCTTGTTAGACTGTAGAATCTGTTCATTTTGGGCTAAGATGACATCGTATCCCTCTAACTTCATGATTCCTGCTCTCTTATGTGATACTGGAGCATTGTCAAATTCTTGTGATGCAAGAGATTCTAACAACTCCAAGGCTTCTTCTGGAGTTTTTGTCTTCAGTGACCCTCCAGCTGCAGCATTCACCAGAGTTCTGGTACTTGGTGTCATTCCTTGGAAGAAAATTTGTGCTTTCTCCCAAGCTTCAATACCGTGTTGTGGACATTTCCTAAGCAGTCCTTTGAATCTTTCCCAACCGTCATATAAAGTTTCACTTTCTTTTTGTTCAAAAGAAGTGATTTCAGCCTTGAGTCGTGCCATTTTTGAAGCTGAAAAGAACCGGGCTAAGAACTTTGTAGCTAGATCATCCCAAGTAGTGATGCTTCCTTGAGGAAGTGATTGTAGCCATGATCTTCCATCCTCTTTGAGTGAACATGGAAAGAGTCTAAGTAAGATAGCATCACGGGACACTCCGTTCATCTTCAAAGTATCACAATATAATAAGAAGTTCTCAAGATGAGTATAAGGATCTTCCATGCTCCCTCCAGCGAATTGATCTTTTTGGATCAGTTGTAATAATGCTGGTTTGAGCTCAAAGTTGTTAGCGTCCACATTTGGCCTAACAATGCTTGCTGTCTGTGGGACTCGAGCAGGAGTCATGTAATCTCCTAATGTACGTGGTTGTGGAATTTCATTTTCCGCCATTGCTTCCTCTCTTGGTTGTGTAGAGCTTGAAGCTTCTTTTTCTTGTTGTTTTCTTACTTTGGTACGTTTCCTATTCCTTCTTGCTGTCTTCTCTATTTCTGGATCGAATTGCAGGGAATCGGTGTCAATGGTACCTCGCATAAACCAGAAAAGAGACTACAAAAAAGAAAATAAGAACTCAATAACAGAATTTAAAAATTCAGAAAATAAGGTCCAATCTAAAGAATTAATAGTTACTATCAATGTTGAAGTATTAATCCCCGGCAACGGCGCCAAAAACTTGTTGCTACTTTCGGCAAGTGCACCGATCGTACAAGTAATAAAGTGAATAAGTAAGATATCGTTCCCACGAGGATTAAACTCAAGCACCGATTCACTATCGTTAATTTAGTTGAACTAATAAAAAGGAAAGTAACGTAATTTGTATGTTGAAAGAGTTGATAACATGTAATTAAAGTTCTGAATGTAAAGTGAATAACGGAAAATAAATGATGAAATTAACTAAGAAAATAAACGTAGTCAGGGTTCTGACTTCTCCTAATCTCCTCAATACGTTATGAATCAACTTGTTAAGAACCTGCTCTTAATGTATTGCCAATCGAACCTATCTAAGTTACTTAGGGCTCAATTCCTTGTTACCCTAACCTATGTAAACTTGGAAGAACTCTAGTTCCCCGATTATTCCCCAAGAAGACATGCATTAAAATTAAGGATCATAGGATTGCATAACTACCTTGTGTCTATTCCTATTCCTATTCCTAGACCACAAGGGTTATGATAAATTCATCAGATAGAGGTTCATGCACCAACATTCCTATTGCCATACAATTCCCAAGGGTCATTCCATAAGGAGCAAACTCATGGAAAGCAATGAACACAGATGAATTTATTCAAATATAAAAAGAGAAGAATTCATAACAATTAATCCACAACATAATGATTTAATTAGGTTCCATCATCCCTAACTACAGAAAAACTAGCCAGACATGGTGAAATCAAACATAAAAATAACTATAAAAGCTTCCCCAAACTCCATTGGTGCTTGGTGAATCTTTAACAGCTCCAGTGATGCACTGACTCCGATCTGTCTTCGCCGCTTCCAAGCATGTATCCGAGACTCCAAGGATCTCCAAGTGTTTTTCAGTGTGAAGTAGTGAGTAACTCTGGACCTTAGATGCCTTTTTAAAGGTGTAGAATTCGCACCTTTTGTAGAATATGCCAATTTGGAACAAACTATATTCCTTGGGCGCTTAAGCCGCCTAAGGCAGTAGGCTTTTCTTCATGTTGCGCGCTTAAGCGCGCTGTAGGGCGCTTAAGCGCGCTCTTCGTGCTGGAAATTCTTGTTTGTGGCGCGCTTAAGCGCGCTGGAGGGCGCTTAAGCGCACAGAGGCAGAGGCTGGATACGTTTCTAGGGCGCTTAAGCGCGCTGTAGGGCGCTTAAGCGCGCAGAGGCAGGAGCTGAATGTGCTTTCTGGGGGCTTAAGCCTCCATTGGGGGCTTAAGCTCCCTTTTCCAACAACCTGATAAGATGAAATCTTCTTTGTTTTGATCTTTATTTCCTTGGTTGTTGCCTTCATCTTTATCCAATCTTCCTTTGAATCCTCTTTTTCCAACAAAACCTTTTAAAATATCAAGAATTTGATTTAATTAGTTGAATTTCAACTAATGATCATAATTACCAAATTAACCTTAGTTTCAACTTGTTTAACTGAATAATTCACATTACTTTAGTCTATAAAACAAGATAAACTGGAGGTTTATCAATAATCATACTCATATGTATACCCAATTTTTAATACTATATAACTTTAATTTCTTGACGTCTTTTATTGACTGTCCGATTAATCAAATGGGTGGATTATGACATGGAAAATATTACTCTCATATATATATATGTATTCACACATTAGAGAAGAGAGAAGAGAAAAAAAAACTTGATTAATTTGATTAATCAAACATATATTACGCTCCATATTTGATTAATTTGTGAGTCATAATATATATTTTCTTTTAGTCGGGTTCGAATCCAGGAAACAGTCTCTTTGCAATTATACAAAGATAAGGCTGTGTATAAGGATTGTCTCCACCCACACTCGCTAGTCGGATTAAACGGGGAGTGGTTTTAACGTTTTTTATTATAATATAAGGGGAAAGATATTGTAACAACCAAATTGTGTTACTACCATGTTACTACCAATCAATCTCACCGTTAGATCGATTATGTTGATCCAACGGTTATATTTATTTTCATTTTTGTATGGTCATAATTTCCCAAATTTAATACTTTATATTTATTTCCACCTTTGTATGGTTATGATTTCCCATATTTAATGTTTTCACTCTAAATATAGGAGAATCATAAACATACAAAGATGAAAATAAATATAACCGTTGGATCAACATATAATCGATCTAACGGTGAGATTGATTGGTAATAACACGACTTTGGTTGTTACAATATCATTCCCCATAATTATAATATGAGAGTAATATTCTTCATATGACAAATTATACCAACTTACTTTGGTAGTGATATTTTTTTTTTTCAGAACAAAGTTTATTCAGATCATCCTAACAATAAAAAATAAAAAATTGAACAGTAGATGAAATTCTCAGTATCAAAGGGCACATATTGTCTTGCTGGTTATAGTTGCCATTAGTCATATATAGCAGTAGACTGCAGTTTTTTTTTTTTTTTTTTTTTTGGGTGAAAAGCTAGGTATTTTTTAGTTTTAGCTTTTGATGGGTAATGAAATCTGGAAAGAATATCAGTGGTCATCAAATCCAGTGCATGATGCAGTTGGTGGAGACTCTTTGATTAAAATGGCTAATGCCATGCATTGGGATGATTGTTTGACTTTAATTATTCTCGTTTGCTTACCAGAGGGTATTGATCCCTAATAAAATGCATTCATAACTACAATTCTAGATAAACTTCACTTGTTTAGTGGTAGAAATAATAGTAAAGAGTGCAAAGTATTCAAAGGTGCAACGACAAACCATTTGCAGGGTGACATTAAATTTAGTGGGAGCTACATTACGTGTGCTTTGTGAAATAATAATGATAAAATTATTATGAGTCATTTATTATGCACAAAGTAGCTTCACCCATTAGCCCATGAAAGTAGCTTATCAATTGACGCCACCAAATGAACCTACTTATCTCTTCCTCCTTTCCCCTTCCCTTTTCTCTTTTCGCCTTGACTCGCACCGTACTACTCGAGCCCGTATGAAAACTGATAAGTTAAAAAATAGTTAATGAACCATGACACTCAGAAATAGTAACTGTTCTTAACATATGTTTATATTTGGATTGTTGTATTGCATAGCGCGTAGCTGAGCATATTTCCCTGATACAACTTCCACTTTCACAAATGTAGCTATTGATAAGAATCTAACAAGCTCTCGAGCTAGTTCGCCCATACTTCAAGCACGGGTCTTTTTCTTATGCACACACCAAGGGCCGTATCAATTAATCGATCCAAAAATTTCAAATCAAGTCATTATATATATATATATATATATATATATATATATATATATATATATATATATATATAGTATTAACATTTCTGCAGCAGCTGTAGACAACGTTATTTGCAGCTGACAAAGAAAAATGGGCCCCACGGCTTTTTTAAACAAAAAAAAAAACAGAATACGGTGGCGGATCCTAACTTGCTGTAGGTAGAGCAGCAATAGAAATCATTTTACCATATATATATATATATATATATATATATATATATATATATATATATATATATATATATATATATATATATATACTTGTTTTGGATAATCAAGCCATTCTTTATATTCACATTACAAGTTTCCGTACTCCAATATTCATTAACAAATACAAAGCAGATGCAACGATTTATATATTTTTATTGGGTGAAATAACAGCATTACTTTTTTCATTGTGAAAATAAAAAAAGAAAATTTATGCAAAAAATACTGTTCCGAAATGGATGGTTAGTTGGTTGAACAATGCTAAACCCAAACGGATGTGTTATAATATATAAGTGTGATGAATTTTCATATTAATTGTTAACCAGCTAAATAAAAGTTATATAAGTGAAAAAATCAATGAACTTATTATCTTAAAAATTTTGGTTGAGATATGATGTGAGACTCATTTGATGTGGTTAATTGGTCTAGTTTAACCTCTAGTGATGGTCTCCATCATGGGTTTCCTCTGTCCCATTTGACAGTGGTATCACTGGATTGGACTCAGGCTAATCAGGTGTTTAAATAGAAACGGGTTGAGTACTTGATAGTTCTGTGCCATGGCTTTTTTTGGGGTTAGAAGAAAACCTATTTAATAAACAAGCCGAAGTTCTATTTTAAAAAAGTCAAGCCTAAAGGCCGTCACTTGTAATTATAGGTTGTGCTACCATTGGTCTAATTAACAAGAAGTGTGTTTGCTATTTATCTATGATGTTTTAGGTTGAATACTCAAATTTGCATAGATGATTCATCTTTCCTTAACTTTAGAGGTATTTTTTGGGTTGCAGGATTACACAATCTTTCACCGAGAACTAGAAACTTTTTGAGTTGCAGGATTACACAATCTTTCACTGAGTAGGAAAACTTAAGGTGGAATTGCTTTGAATTCAAAGCTGGTAAGGAGTCGTCTCTCCACTACTTCTCTTGATGTATACCTAGTTCAGTTGTTAATACATACAAATATATTTATATATACTTCAGGTCTTTAGCGTATGGCCTACTTGTACTCATATTGCTCAACCTTTACTTCATGCCCTCTAGGCCTTCTACATCATTCCTACACCCAAATTTAGCTCACATTAAATATATAAGCTCATAACCTAGTGCAAAAAGTGCATCATATAAAAATAGAATGCAAAAGTAAAGAATACCTTCTTCACTCTATACAAACAATTTTAAATAATAAATTAATTAGGTCTCATAATGTTGGAGCTTGGTGGGGTTGGATTGAAAAACAACTGGTTTTCCCGAACGTGGAACATTCTTAGCCAGTGGGATATATATATATATATATCAAACACTCAAGACTCCCTCCATGAGTATATTTTTGTAAATAAGATAGTAAGAAATGAGAAAAAAACAAAGGGTTTTATAATTCTCATGTTAAATGAGAATTGAAATCTCATGTTGTAGAGATAAAAAACATGTGGGATCCATGTGTTAGAAAAAATCAGATTTAGGACCCATGTCAGTACGGAAATCGAAGGGTACGTAGGAAAGTTTGAATTATCATATTACATGATAAATATAAAACCCAAAAACAAATTACTGATAACGAAGAGTTGGATAAGCCACGGACTAAAATGGTAAATGGCGAAGATACAAAAGCTTTTCCAAATTTTTATAGAGCGCTTTTTGAGGAGTTGCCCATCCTCTCAGTTAAACGTGGGGAACCGAAACAATAATGTGTCTATATTTGCAATCATTATCTATTATCCCCACTCTCTACCTTCGGTGGTTGTCCACTTGCTCCTCCCAATACGTTCGGGTAATTCTCATTTAATTTTTGAAATAATTTTTTTTTTTTTTATAAAGCTTATTATTTTATTTTTTTTCGATATTGAGAAGTTCTATCAGTTTAAACATATAAGTAATCTTGGGTCGATATTATTGATCGAGGATTGTGGTTTCGAAAATATAAACTACTATAAAGAATAATAAACGCAAGAGTGATGACACAATTGTGTATAATATAAAACACCACATTTATACCCCAAAAAAAAACACCACATTTTAATAAGAAAAATTAACTGTCAGAAATATTATGAACATTTCAAACCAAAGCATTAACATCTTACTATATATGAAATTACGAAAAACTTTTTTTTTTTTTTTGTTAATAAAACTAATTAGTCGGAGAGTTTTCTGCTAATGAAATCAATTATATTGAGATAGGAGGGGGAAAAAATTTAAAAAATTGTAGTTTGAATACAAAAATACGAATTTAAAGCAATATGTAAAGTATTTACGAAACTAATGGAATCAATTGCACACCACATCAATTTGGGCATAACTGACCAAGTTTTATCCTAACTAGTCGTGTATCAATTTGAGCACAATCATCAAAACTTGTCATATGGCACTAAAAGTTGTCTTTTGTACATATCATGTGGCAAACTATGGTGAGTTATGTCCAAATTGACATGTAACTATTTGGACATGTAACTAGATACACATCAATTTAGACGCAATTCACTTAAATTGGTTGCCTAAATTGATGCGCAACTCATTGCACCTGAAATGGTGCATAATCAATTGCATTAATTTTGTAAATACTTTAAAAATCACTTTAAATTCATATTTTTTTATTTAAATTACAATTTTTAAATTTTTCTGCATGAGATATGATCTGCAATCAATTAGAAAACGTGGGTTCAGCTGGCTCATTTGGGGAGCACGAGCTTCCTTGAAGGTTTAACCATGGTAACATACCATTTGTTTGGTGCTACTAACCAATAGAAATAATTCATGGATGATTGTGATATTTATACATGTAGGAGAGAGAATTTTTTTTTTTTTTACCTATTAGAAATGTATGAAAGATGTTCTCGTTTCCTTCACTCCTCTTGGCGGAGAACCGGCCCGAAACAGAGGGTGAACGGAACTGCACCATGACGTGCCAAAGACTTTTCACCACGTGTCATTCTTTAAATGGTTAACCTTTCCTGACTCTGGCACTGTGTGCCACAGGCGAGAGAGCACTCACGGTTGAAAGTTGAAACAAACGGAGCTCCGATATGTCAGCAAAAACATTTATTTATTGAGGAGGGATATTCTTACTACCAAATTCTTCTACTACCAACTTACTACCTATGTAATCATCATTGGATCAACATTTTCTCTTTTTTCAAATTTTTTTTAACATTCTTTTTATTTAATTCAATGATAATCAAATAGATAATAAGTTAATAGTAAAAAAATTTATTAGTAAGAAGATTATTTCTCTTATTTATTTACTTTTATTAAAAAGAAAACTGTGTAGTGTAGGAACTCAAAAGAAATAACGGGGTGAGGGCCCACAAACAGAACCGGCCTGCACAGAAATTGTGATACTAATGATAACGGGGTAGCCCACGCCGGACCATAAGCCTCCACGTATTGAGCCCAGACCAGTGTTCCGGCCGTGGGGCCCATCCTCCACTGTGCAAATAGAACACATTTACAATTACAACCAAGCAGCAGATCGAAAAGGGAATTATACAAGACACACTGTATTTGGAGAAGTGTCTCATTCGCATTCCTTAGGGTCGGTTGGTGGGCCCGGCTCGTGGATGCTTTAGGAACAGATTTAACAGTACGAAACAGAATAAAAAATAATTCTCTAGTGTTAAAAATACTGCGGACCAACCAACCACAGCCCGCGTGCGGTTGCACCAACTGAAAAACTATTATTATTTATCTAAAAACCTTAAAATGATAGAGCTGTTGTCTTGTCTGTTACTAGTTTATTTGCACTTTTTGAAGACACAAGGGCACCTGCAATGGAGATGGGTGTTTTCTTCTATCGCTCGCTTTTTTCACATATCTAGCAGGAGAAGCCAATACAACGTCCCGTTGTGCTAAACTGCTTAATGAATGAATACCAAAAAAAAAAAAACTGCTTAATGAACAACCTTGGGAACATTTAATAATTTTTTTTTTTAAAACTTTGTCCTTTTGAAGAGATGTAATCTATGTCTATTTAACAATTTATAATTATATAATAAGGGTAATATATAGTTATAATATTAAAATTATATTATTTTTTCACTTTTCACGTCAAAAAGTATCTAGAGAGAGAGAAAAAAAATATAACTTCAATATCATAACGATGTAGTACATATATAATTATAAATTGTTAGAAGGATATAACTTACGTCCTTTAAAAGGATAAATTATTTTATAAAAAAAAAACTTCAATTAACAATCAAGTAGTTAGATGTACAACGGTTTTATACATAAATGGGATATCACAACATATGCATTGTGCAATAATAGTTAATGGGAAAAATGTTTATCCTTTTAAATGACATAATTTATATCCTTTTACTCTCACAATGAAGTAGGACCCACACTTTTATTTTTTTTGTCAACTCTCTCTCTTACTTTATCTATCTCTTTTTCTCTTTTAAAATGACATAACTCCACATCCTTTAAAATGACACACACTTTACCCATAGTTAATATATGATAACAAAGAGCAAAAAATAGGGTTATTTGCCTCTATACATTTTTATATTTATTTTTTTTCGTTAGTTACTTGAAAAACCAAGTGGAAAAGAGAATTAAAAATTCAAAGAATTGTTTTAACACTTGATATAAAATAACTTTAATGTAGATGAGCGTAATAGAAGTTTAGTTCACATTTGTGTTTAATTGATGGCCTGTTAATTTTTTATAATTATTATGTACCACAATCAATTGTATTTATTTTTTTAATTTTATCAAACCGGTTAAGTCATTATCTATATAGGATGCAATATAAAGCCCGTTTAATTAAATGATCCTTTTATTTTCGGCTTAGATATCTATAAATTGATTAATGTGGATAATAGTGCAGGCCTAACTCATAGGCCCATGATGAAAAAGGAACTAGGGTTAATAAATTTGGTTAAGTCCCATATACATTTGTTGTATGTTAAAAAAGAGTCGCTCCACAACTTGCTCCATCGACAGTTTTGATAGTGGAGTGAACTGCAGAGGAAGATCCTAGTCTTTTCAACTTTGCAGGAACATCAGACCAAGTTAAGAGAAGCTAAAAAGATTTCAAGAAATCAAGAATAATGTCTTGAACAAACAAGTCTAAATATTTTGGTGTTATAATTTCATATAATCATATTCGTAAAATTTCTTACGGTTCCTTCCTTTTACTATTTGATTTGTTATTTCTAACAATAAATGGTTATATCCCTGTGTTATGATTATAACAACTACTATAAATAAATAAAAGAAATGTAATCGTGTACACCAAGCTGACTGAATTCAGCTGGCAAATGCTGGGCAATACTGCAAGAGCAAATGTATATAGACAAGAATAAGGAAGCTAGAGGTTATGCATGGGGTTCAGAAAAATGTCAGATTTATAGTAGGAGTCTTACATTGCAATAGCAAAAGATTAATCATATGAATAAGCCTAGGTCACATGGTAACAATATTAACATTAATCGTTGTGTCAAGGTTCCCTTCAAAATACATGTATAAAAATACTTATTTAAATATAGACATGGTTTACACATTAAGCTTAGATAAGTTAAGTCGTTGATTTTAATGCTTACAATAATAGGCGGATATTTCATCGTTGGGTTACCATGAAAAGGAAAAAAAAAAAATAGATTGATTAATGGCAAGGTTAGTCAAGAATGAATATTTATTTTAGAAAATATAAATTGTGTAAATTATTAAGAAGGACCATATAAAAAATATTTAGAAAACAAAACCAGTATATCTTACATAATATAAAAGATATTCTTATAAAAATTTTGAGAATTTTTTCTTATAAAAGAATAATATTTTTTCGGAAGCTCTGTCAAGAAACTGCAAACAAATCATTATTTCCTCAAAATAAATTTATTCAAACACACACTAGATGCATAAAGTTATGAAGACATTATGAATGATTTTTGCTATTTGCTAAGTGATTAACTGATCTAATTGATTAGTTAATTATTATAAATGATTATTTTGGAGGCAAAGATTATAAATGAAATTTTATATTTGGGAAGTAAAGAAGAAATCTGTAAATGATATTGAACGCATTAATAGTGGTAAATGGAATTCTGTTTAAGATGCATTAAGTTTATAAAAAGAAATTGTTTACCAAAAAATAATAATTTACAAATGACTTTTTTTCTAGGTTTTTGTTAAGTGATTATTTATTCAGTGAGTGGAAAACAATTATAAATAACTATTACTTGTTGGTTAAGGGTTATTTGTTTTTGTTGAAAAATGGTTATTTTTATGGTGGAAATGGTTGTTTTTTTTTATTGAGTATCAGTAAGTGAAATTCTATGTTAAACTCATAAATTAAAATGAAATTCATGAATGAACAACGTTTATTATTAAGTGATCATTTGCTCTCACTAGATAGTTAGCAATAGCAAATAAAATTATTTTTGTAAAAATACATGAAGTTATAAAGAAATTTATGAATGGCTATTTTTCATTACTGTGTAATTAATTATTAATTCCCCGAAATTGACTTTTATTTTCATTAAGATTATTTTTGTTCATTAAATGAAATATAATGATTTTATTTCTCTAAATAAATTTTGTATAATTTTTTTTTAATTATTTGAACATTTTATGTTTTTTAAATATAAATATTTCTCAATCGTCTTTATCTTGGATAGATATCATCATCTCACATTTTATTCGTTGATGTATTTCAATATTTGATTGATTGTTTCTAACCTAGACGATAAATTTTTATTTTTTTTTGATAATACTAGACCATAAATTTATATCTTATATATACATAAAAGTATATGAGACCGCATGAAACACCGACACTTCAAAAACTCTGACGTGTCGTGTTATGTCCGACACTTCCCGACACTCTCGGACACTCTGACACTTCTCGACACTTCAACACGCGTTATAGAAATTCAAGAAAAGATTCAAAGGTTGCGTTGCGTTGAGTTTTTAGTTCCAACTATTAAATTCGTTAGATTACAATTATCATTTTATTGAGTTTAATATAAATATTTGGGATATCTTATATTTCTTTGCAAAATTTATGAATATTATAAGTTTATATTCTTTTTTTTGTTAAATTATTGAATATTAAATAAAATATATACACATAAATTAAAAATATTATTTAATATCAAAACATGTCCTAACATGTTGAAATCTAACATTTTTTAGAATTGACGTGTCGGAGTATTATGTCACGTGTTCCGTATTAATGTCGGTGATACATAGATGAGACCTATTTTTTTTTTTTTTCTCTTCATTTCTTTTATGGTCCTTATATACATATTAATATGTGTAGGAGATACAACATGAGAAATATTAATTTTTTTATATATTTATTTCTAAAATAATGCCCATTCGTGCTCAGCTTTTAATGACTTGATCTATGTTACATTCTCTTTCTCCGGCGCGGGCCACCTCAAACGTTAACACCACATCATTCTTTTCTCGTCACTATCAGTGGCTGGTGGGTGGACTCTCTCTCTCGCCGTTTTAGCGCCACCTTTTTATGAACTCAAAGCTTTTCCAGCAATCTAGCTCCAACTCAATAGATAAGGAGAGAGAAACTTTTGAGAGTGATGGTTTATTGGGTTACTCAATTTAACGTGTTTCTTCTTCTTCTTCTTTTGCTTTTTCTTACTATTTAACCCTACCTCTTCTCCATTTTTCCATTCCTGGACCTTTCTTTTTTCCTTTTCCTTTTCCTTTTCCTTCACTTTCCCCTCTTCTCTTTCTCAGTAATCCTCGGGATCTCATCTGACCTCTCTCTTTTTGTAGACAACAACTCTTACACAGTTCTTGATCAGTGCAAAGCAGTTTCCACAACGAGGTGATTCAGTTCAATTCCCGAGGATCATTATTAACTCTTCTTTTCACTTTCTTTTCTTGTTCCCCATGTCAGCTTGTGTTTCCTTCCCTTTCTTTTAGTGCTCTTTCTTTTTTTCTTTTTGCTTTTTTGTTGGATTTGATGATATATTCTTATAAAAGTTTCTTTTTTCTTTTAGCATATATGTTGATCCTGTGAATTTGTGCTGCAAAAGAAGTTGGTTTCATCAGATCTACACAGGAAATCTACAGTTTTTAGTTATCTTCTAAGGAGAGCAATATCAAGGTTGTTCTTTCACCTTCACCTCTTAAAATTGTTCTTAATCTTATGCTTTAAATTTCTTGTATCATATTGGATTTGGGTTCCTCATTCAATTCCTTCAGCATATTATTATGTGAGTGCATGAAAATGGTGGTTGATTTTATATGGTTCAAGTCAACTATAGCATTTATATATCCAAAAATAAAAAGAGAGAGACAACTAAAAGACAGAAACCATAGTCAAATGCTAAATGTCAATTACATGAAATCTTTGACATGACTTTGATCTGTGTGTTTCGGTTGGAGTTTGTATCCCATCTACACCTACCGCTAAATCATGCTTTCACTTGTTCCCCTCTTTCTTTCTTTCTTCCTTTTTGGTTTTACACCCGACACTATTAATAATCTCTTTGCATATAAATTTTACCTGAACAGAAATGTTCTTTTTCTGCATGTGATGATATTTGCCCCCCCAAATCGCTTTATTGTACAAATAATCAGCTTCTAAATCATTTTGACTTCAGTACTTGTGCTGTAAACCATTACGAATTAGACTCAGTTTGAGTGCTCTACCAACCCTAAAGACTATATATTTGATGCTATATCCTACAAGATCATCCAGCTTCTTGCCTCTGCACCATTGCATGGTAAAAAAGTGTGCCTTGATTGCCTTCTCTTTTGTGATTTACAACTCAGTTTAGTTTGTCTTTTTTTAGGGTAAAAGAGACTCTATATTAAACTTGTACTTTTACCATTTTTTATTTATTTTTATTACGTTTTTATCATAGTTTTACGCAATCATTACAATTGATTTTATGTTTATAAATATAGACATCCAAACATAATTACATGTGTGAGTTCTCAATTATTTATTAGTTGTTGGTTTTATAAAAATGTGTAAGAATTTATAAAACATAATTAATGATCAATAAATATTTTATAACTTGATTAAGAATTAAAACAATTATGCAAGTATCAAAATTAATAATCCCAGTCTTTGTCGGATATCTTATCCAGACACTAATTAATATGTTTTTGTCATCCTTTCTTTCTTGTCTTCTTTTTTTCTCTTGTTTTACTCTAACCAGTTGAATTAGAACATTCATTCAGCACTATCATTGTTCAATTTTCACCTTTATATATAGTTATGCTCACCAAACACACAACTCATGTCATGTCACGACGATTAGAAGCAAATAATGGTTTTGGATCATTTTATGTTCTCCTTTTATTGTTCATGTACTCCATTAAATAATCAATGTGGAATATGTTCCTACTCGGTTGCAATTTTTCTTCAAATATTATTTTATGATTTAGAGCATGCATACATAACTTGTAACATATATTATCAATTTTGGGGTGGCAGTGAATCTTCTAATTTATGTCATAGCCACATTATCCATTATATATACTAGAGAAAAAAAGATGCCAAATACTAATAAAGGTAATCGTCTTATATGTTCTTTTTGTTTTATTGTTTGATTTATTTATTTATTTTTGCAAATGCAGGTTTCAAATCTAGAGCAGATATGAACACTTTTTCACATGTTCCACCTGGCTTTCGTTTCCATCCCACTGATGAAGAACTTGTTGATTACTACCTTAGGAAAAAGATAGCTTCTAAAAGGATTGATCTAGATGTGATAAAAGATGTCGATCTCTATAAAATTGAGCCATGGGATCTTCAAGGTATCATCAGCCTTCTTATAAGGTTGCAATTAGATAAGCTCAAAAAAAATTATACTTTAAAGAATTATCCTACTATTCCTCACATTTGTTACTACTTGTGTTGACAGAATTATGCAAAATAGGAACTGATGAACAAAATGAATGGTATTTCTTTAGTCATAAAGATAAGAAGTACCCAACTGGCACTCGCACCAATAGAGCAACAAAGGCAGGATTCTGGAAAGCTACAGGAAGGGACAAAGCAATTTACTCTAAGCATTCCCTTATTGGCATGCGAAAGACTCTCGTGTTTTACCAAGGAAGAGCCCCAAATGGACAGAAATCTGACTGGATCATGCATGAGTACCGCCTCGAAACCAATGAAAATGGAACTACTCCGGTAATTACTACCAGGTTACCTTTCATTTTTAAAAAAACTTCCCTCTTTTTTCTTTCTTTCTCGTCTCGTTTTCAGATCTTTCGTCTAAACTCTAAGATGAAAGATCTGAAAACCCTAAACTCTAAGAACAAACTTTTATGACTTGCCTATGCAAATGGAATTAGGATTTCAGAAAATCGTATACTGTCTTATCTTTATAATTTTCTGCAAAAAAACTTTGCCTTGGTTTTCAATTTTACGATGGATACGTTCTTACACACTGTTTAGAAACCTTTTTCGTCTGTTTCAAGTTTTGCCTTCAAAGCTGGTTAAATCACTATTGACTAAAATTTGAAAATAAAACTTTAAAACACCCATATAAGACAGGGTTATTTTCGTAAAATTTTCTTTGGGAAAAACATGGACATTAAAAATTCACTTAATTTCCCTGAGCAATAGAAACAACTTTTTTTTTTACATTTTCCTATCTAACTCACTTTGTGCACCATGCTTATATAATTACATTTTCCTAGTATATAAAATTCCATTGAACCAAACGCCCCCTAAGAACAAACTTTTATGACTTGCGAGGGTAACTTACTTATATTGTCTTATCTTTATAATTTGTTACAAAAAAAAAAAAAAAAACTGTTTATCAGATTCAAACCTGAGACGTTCCGGTTACAAGAAGCAACCTCACCGCTGTTTCAAGTTTTGCCTTCAATGAGGCACACTGGTACTAAAATTTGAAAATAAAATTGGTAACAAATGTATATATAATGGGGGGCAAATTTGAAATGTAAATTGCATGAAGATTACTTTACTTGAGCAATAGAAACTTTATTTATTTTTACCACCCTAATTTGATTGATAAGAGCCTTTACCAAAGTTTTTCATTCTAGCATTGTTTTATATGTTGAGTACATAATTCAAGAAGAGCACTAGTCTAATATCTGTAACTGCTTTTCAGGAAGAAGGGTGGGTTGTATGTAGAGCTTTCAAGAAAAGAATGACAACAATGCGGAAAGTGGGGGACTATGAATCACCCTGTTGGTATGACGACCAAGTCATATTCATGCAAGAGCTTGAATCCCCAAGGCGAATTTCTCACCCTAATTATGCATCATACCACCAACACTACCCTTGCAAGCAAGAGTTGGAATTGCAATACAATATACCCAATGACGCTTTCCTCCAACTTCCACAACTTGAAAGCCCTAAATTTCCTCAATCTGCAAGCTCTTGGCTATGATAGCAATAACAATGGAAGTGCTTTGCAGTCCTCATCACTCACTCAAGAAGAACAACGCATACAACATTGCCAGCAACAAAATCTGCAATTGCTTTATGGTAGCAATGATCAAGCAGTAGAACTAGTGACGGATTGGCGAGTGCTTGACAAATTTGTTGCTTCTCAGCTCAGTCACGATCAAGAAGTTTCCAAGGAAGCCAGTTATTCCAATGTGGCTGAACAAATTACTATGCTTTCAAATGAATCCAAAAAACCAGAAAATGGCAAGGAATATGCTTCAACATCAACATCCAGTTGCCAGATTGACCTGTGGAAGTGAAATTTTATAACCAGAAGATGCATACTAATTATAGAGGGTAAAGTTTAACGCTGCAAAAAAAGACCAAAAAAAAAAAAAAAGTATTGGTTCGGTTTCTGTACATAATAAACCAAGAAGTATTGAATGTGCTTAGGAGTTGAACCTCTGGTATCCATTAATGCTTCACAAAGGATAAGATGCTACAAATACGCCTATAGCAAATATATTACATATTACTTCAAGGTGAACAGTCTGGGACGAGCTCTGTGAGTGTATTGGTTTCATCATTACAAAATTTGTACTTGAAATTAAAGTTACATATACACACATGTATTTAATTAATTGTATTTGAAAACCATAGTTGATTCTACCTGTACTAGGAAGTGAAATATGGAATGTAAAGGTTTGATAATTTTCGTAGGTTGACTCTTAAGAAAATTTCCAAGCATATGGCTCGTTTTTGCTAGTGTGAAATTTTGCTCCACTCTTACAAGCAAAATGAGGGAGAAAGTGATGAGGCTCTTTTAGCGCATGTTTAGCCACTTGTGAATAGAAGCATTTATCCCAGAAAAATTTTCTTATTTGTTTAGGATGACATAGTCTGTGGAATGTCTCAAGTCATTAACAAGAATATCACAAAAGAATCCTCATGCATGGCTGTTATAAGGCATAAATGCTTTCCAAGATGAGTTTTATTGACATTGGGGAATTTTCTGTTTTGGATGCAATGAAGTTTAATTTTTGGGTAAAAATAAAATAGCTATTTTAACCACCAAAAAATATAATAAAATAGCTATTTTAAATAGATAGGATTAGGGATAAAGTCTTAATTTCTAAATATGAAGCCACAGCACAAACCAAAGGAACATCCAAATAGTGTACCTGTTGATGCCAGTAACCTAGTAAGAGTTCGCGCTGCTAAACTTAATGTGCCGTATTTAAAAGCAATGCAACAGTGATGGCTAAAATATAACCGTAAGCGGTTGGGTAAATGTTGTTAAAATCGAGATTTTAAGTAAAATGGGAAAGAAATTAAAAATTGTAAAACTTAAAATCGTAATATAAAAAAAATTGTAAAAACAAAAAAGCGTTTGAAATATTGATAAAATCATTTTGACAAAAAAGAAAGAAATCGTAAAAACATAAAATCGTAATGATAAATCGAGATTTTAACAATGGATTCGGGTAGCCAAGAGGAAAGAGCCAATGAATTGCACATGTTCATACCAAACTGCTCTGGCATATACATTTTAATTTATAGTGCATAAGGCTAATTTATCAAGATCTCTGGAAGGATACTGAAGCTCTTGAATGTCAGTTGCATGGATAGGGATACGAGTACCTATATAGGTATTAACTGATAGAGGGACGAGATACAACAGAGTTTCTAAAAAACTAGTACAGCATAATTTATCATATACAAGTATAAAAACATAAATCACAAAATAATTAAATCATAAGAAATATTTTAAAATGCACAAGTTTTGAAGAGAGTAAAATTTAAAATAATTTTACTTAATAATAAAACAATAAAGTAAACCAATTAGTATCAAAATTTGATATTTTATATGATTGGCTTATACTTAATTTATTTGGGGAAGGTTATACTTACTACCTCTTTTTCTTATTATTTCTTACTACTAAATCTTAACCGTTGATTTTCATCAATCTAACAGTTAAGATTTATTGAATCATATTTATTAATTAATTATTAATTTCCAATAAATCTTAACCGTTAGATTGACGGAAATCAACACTTAAGATTTAGTAGTAAGAAATAGTAAGAAAGAGAGGTAATAACTATAACCTCTCCCAATTTATAAATGAATATTAATTTAGGACTTACCAATTACCAATCTGTATTCAATATAACTATCGTACTTGTATCAATACAGATACCGTTTATAAGTGTTGAATTTCTTCGACGGAATTTCTTTTTCCATCGAACACTTTTGACGGAATCTTTTTTCCGTCGAATTTTTTGACGGAATCTTTTTTCCGTCGAAAAATTCGACGGAAAACAGATTCTATGGAAAATTCCGTAAATAATTTCAACGGATTTTTTTCCGTCGAAAAATTCCGTCAATAACAAACACATTTCTAGTAGTGATAGAAGCTGTTTCATATCAAACTAATTCTATAATAATTAAGAGACATTCCAATTTTCCATTTTCACAACGCATACCTGTGTGTGAAGATGGCTTCTCTGTTTGAAATTGAGATTCCTCTATTAACCACAGGCATATCTTCTCGTTGGTTCAGCAGTTGCCAGAGCTAACTCAGAGGGTGCGCGACCCACCGAAGTGTGTTTTCAAAAGTGATGGTTTAAATACATGTTGCAAAGCAAATCTAAGCACCTAATCATGCATGCTATTCAAGGGCAAACAAGTGGTTGTTTGTGTAGAGCTAGGTGTCATTCAATATTGACGACGAATGAAATTCTTGTGTCTGAGTCAAGAATCAAAATTCCTTTCAAGCAATGGCACGACACAATGATTAAGCGTGCGCCCATCAACTTAATCATAATGCAGGTTTCAACTCTAGTCAGAGTCATGACTTGCACAAAAAGAGAGCAAGTGTGTGTGAGAGTGTTTGGCATGCTTGCAAGAAGATTTCTCAAGAAAGTGTGTTTTTCTTACCTTTGACTTGGAGCTGCATGTACTCTATCACATTAGGGTTTATATTTTTTCTTAACATAATAGTGCGTCACTTGTCTTCTTACGCATGATAAAGAAGAAACAGATATTGACCTGTGTTCGCCTTACAAAGCCAAAACAAGCATGCCATGTGCAGTGGTGTGATTAATAATGGGGTTCATTAAAAGTTTTCTTTACATGCTAAGGTTGCATTATTGACGACCATGTGAATGTGATAAAGTTCCATGTGATGATGCAATAAGCTTGCTTAATTTGTTCCCTAAATGCCAAGCCCAAACCTCCACAGTTCCCGGAGTCACAAAGTCTGCTCTTTGTATTTCTTATCCAAAAAAGAAAAAAGAAAAGTAAACTTTTTATTCTGAGTTAGGTTAATGACAAAAAATTTAATCTTATCCGCTTTTTTATTTCCGGTGATTCTTCTTTTGGGGTACTTTGTTGATAGGGAAAAGTTTACTAATGTCACTGTGATTTTTTTTATCACACATGTGCTTGTGGTTTTCAAAAGGATATGTTTTTTTATTACATATGTTCTTGTAATTTTTTATTTTTTACAAAACACATAGGCATATGTGATAAAAAAAAATCAAAAGACATAAATGATTATGAAGCAAACCAGTTAGAGATATTGGTGAACTTTTACCTTATTATTAATATACATGAAGCGGGAGGAAGAGCAATAGCAATTTTTCTTTTTATACCGGTACAATATATCGATATGTAGATCAGACATGAAGTAACAAAATGTAGATACAGTAAACATGATTTTGGAATTACTGTAATGCCACGATCCCGGGTTAAATTGAGCAAATTCTTTCAATTGGATGAGAAATTAACGGAACAAACTTTGCCACGATCCTTCGAAGTGTAACACGAAAACCATGAGTAGTGAGCTGTAACGCTTTAGGGGCACATTCCCTGGATGAAATGTTGGGGAAACAACCATAAAGGGCGACAGACAATTCTTCGTTTATTATTATTGATGTTTCATTCTTTTTGTTTGTTTAAGAATCCACTAATTTGAAAAGAAAATTATAAATAGAATGCCAAGAAACTCTTCCCTCGGGAACGGCGGAAGAAAATTAACAAAGCAGAAGTAAATAACAAGTTTGGCATTCTATTGTTAAATTTCCTATAAAAAATAATGGATTATATTTACAAACTTTTTTATTTATAAACTATATATAAAAAAATACACAAAATTCTATGAGTATGACCGGTCATATTTTAAAAACAAAGGGTTTTATTATAAGAGTTATGTGATAGGAAAATTGATTGTGTAATGTTAATGTAATTTGCAAAAAAAAAAAATTATAAACGGATCTTATCCCTAAAAAAAACAAGAAACATGATTGATTTCTTAAGTTGATAAGTTCAGATCTTGGGTCGCGAGTAGGGACCGGGTCTCCCCCACTAGTATGTGGGCTCTAATTGGATTTTTCAATTTTTGTTACTTTCTCAGTAAGTTGACCTTGGATTCTGAGGCCTATCTTATCATTGCAAAAAACGATAGAGGAGTAGGACAACTTTATGCATACACTTCTTTTAATTTCTTTTAATCAAGTGATTATAATTTGTTATTTCTGAATTCCTAAAGTTTTTTATATTATTTGCAATAACAAAGAAAAATATTTATATGAAATTACTTATAAACTAATAATTATGTATTAATTTTCGTCTTGTTCCAATTATTGTTTACAAGAACTTATTCTACAGAGAATGTAATTGATCTCAATGGAAACTTGCCACTAGAGGTTTGTCTAGTTGAATATACTGAGCAAAGTTACTATTTTTTTTTTTTGTTTCCATATACAGAAATCAGTGCGAACAATGCATGAGTTCTTCCAGCACACACTATCATATGACTTATTTTTTCCTTTGCTAATTGCATTTGAGCAAGGTTGTTCATAATGCAGCTACCTTGTGCTAAGCATAAATATGGTCTCGCTCACACAAATATATGCTCCTACTATTATCTTCATCCTAATAGTTCTCAAAGAAGAAGGAAAGAAAGAAGTCTAGAAAACCTTCTGCTAAATATGTTTTATCATCAACTAAATTTGGCTACATGTTCTATCTGGATGCATGCCCATTGCCAATGCTCCAGTATGGGAGATGCAAGGCAAAATTATTCCTATTTTGTATAATTGCAATGCTCACATGCATTGTGAACCTTAACTTATTTGGAATCTTCAGAGTGTTTTTTTTTTAAAAATAACAAATAAAATTAAAATTAAATCTTGCTTCCAAGAATGCCTTTAGTACCGTTAGGTCTTTTCATGAAAACAATGGATACATATGGTCCAAAAATTCTACAGTAATATAACAGAAGAATGCAAGCCTATGCAGTTTTCTAGTTAATCTTAAACAATTCAATCATCTGTAGAGCAAACTGTATAGTGCAAGCTAACCTAGATTATTTAGGCAAAAGCCAGGTTCAAGCGCGGAAAGATGTGGAGGTACTATGACCAATGATTATAGAAAGTTAACGAATTTCTGTTTATATTATGTTTCATTTTCGTGATCATATTCATCGGGCAGATTGAGATTTGGTAATTATATATATATATATATATATATATATATATATATAAAGAACCTTGGGATACACCACCCCAAAAGTTAGCTCAAAGGATGGAAGTGCCCAAGGCCTTATAAAAGGCCACATTAGTTGTTCATCCAACCATAGTAAAGAATCTTGGGATACACCATCCCAAAAGCTAGCTCAAAGGGTGGGAGTGCCCAAGGCCTTATAAAGGCCACATTAGTTGTTCATCCAACCAATGTGGGGCTACATATATCAACAATATATCCAACAAATTAGGAAGTAGATCTTACATGGAGAAAGATGTTTGCACAAAATAGGTTCTGACTTTCTACAGAGACCGAGATCCCAACATAGAACATATAGGGTAGTTCAAGAAAGGGCTTCATCTGTTCAATGCCTATATGCTCTCAGAAGTCCAAAAGGAAAACAAATGCCTCATTTGTAGTCTCTGGTATATTTACACAAATATGGTCTGTTGTAGCATGGATTACACCAAGTAACTATTTTGCATCGCAAAGGCCTGTTTTTTCATCACAGAAACCATCTCTGTCAAGCAGTTTTTGTGGTGGAGCACTTAACAGGGGAGATGATGGAGAGCCATAAGCATTTCGTCGTTTGTTCCCACAACCTAAGCTTGCTCTTGTGCTCACTCCAGTTACAGGATTTGTGCCACTAGCATACTTGCATAAAGCCTACATAATTTAATCAAATAGTCATATCAGTCACACATATCAGTCACTCATGGATCCTCATGTGAAGGTTAAGGGGAGAGAGATAAACAGAAAGAGCCAAAGAGACTAAATAAGCTCCAACTTAGAACCTGTCAAAATTTGTGGACCTCCACTACATAGGTCTAAGTATACATATTTCTTTACCTGATCATCCTATCAGGTGAATGAGGGGCGAAAAGGTTTCTTGTTCTTATTACAAGACTGTGATTGGATCCTCCTATGTTTGATAAAAATAATCATATTCTCCTTCGAAGATAAATCAGGAAAAGGAAATTATTCATTTGAATTAAGAACAACAGACTAAATTGGTCCTAGTTACTGAATGAGTGGAAGAAGGGGGAGATCCTTGAATGAAGAAAAGGATCCAATCACTTTGAAAGAATTAAATGAGGATCCTATGATGCCAAAACTCACATAAAAAATCCATTACCATTATAATTAATGGTATAATGGCGATACCTGCTTTTGGGAAAGGTCCAACACAGCATCACTAAAGTCGGCACCTTCGATGACGGCACCTCCAAGGTCACTCCGGGTGAGGACTGTTCTCACGAGAATGGCATTCGTGAGATTGGCTTCATTAAGAACCTGTAGACCCAAAACAAGAAAATCATATAAACCAAATAAATGGAAAAATATATATATAAAATTAATCAATTCAATGCAGTTACCATGCGATCCATCAGTGTATCACTAAAATCAGCACCTGAAAAATGTCAAATGGAAATATTTGAGGAAACTACAATCATTGACTTTTGCAATTTACATACAAGAAGAAACACAGGAGAGTGTCTGCAAAGAAACTGTGGAGTTGCAAGAGAACAATAAAGCAAATACTTCTCCAAGGTTCATGAAATTTTTATAGATAACCATTTTAATTTCATAAACCACATCAAATTTTTATTTTTTTTAATTACATTAGTTCTTTATGCCTTTTGCAGGACTTGATTTCATATGTTTTAATTTACTTTTTCATGACTCACAAGGGGAAAAAATTTGATCTGTCTGGATGATTAGTCAAATGTGGGTCTAACAGAATCTATTAGAAGAACGTATTACACTTTTTCATATCTAAAGCAATGTTACTTTGAATTTTATTCAAATATATTGTGTTCAAATATATTGTGAAGACATTACATCCTTCCCTATACTTTGTGTAGAGAGGAGAGTTTCAATAAGCTTATACCTGTAAAATTTGCCTTGTAAGCAACTGCTTTCTCAAGATATGCACCATTGAAAGTTGAACCGCTAAAATCAGATTCTCTCATATCAGCAGCTGTGAAATTGGCTCTTCTGTATCAGTAATTTAGAATGATCATGAATAGACGACACTAAATTTCTACACTAATTAGATTTCAAATAATTAGCTAGGAAGTGACAACTCAGAATAAATTGAAGCAGCAATTTCCTACAATGCTCAATTCCTCGTATGTATATTTAAAAAAAAAAATAGTGAACTGTAGTACGTTGTTACAGATAAATTTATATGTCCACTGTTTAGAACAAGGTGGCTCACTTTCCTCCTATGGTTATGTGCTTTTAATTGACAATACATATTTTATTTACTGCTTCTGTTTTGCCCGTCAAGTAGTGCCTCCAACACATCCCAGCAAAGCCATTGGTAATTCAGCGCCCAAATGAAACATCAATGTGAGGGACCAATGGATGCCGGAAAGCATAACAAAACAGAGTGATCTTCAATTTGGAAATTGCACTGGTGAAATAGTTTTTCTATTTGTTTTCGCACAAGTAAAAGTTGAGCAAAAAACGAAAACTAAGTTGTAGAGCAAATGCCTAGTTTCTACCTGGTATAACCAAAATTGGAACAATAACAAAGGAACATTGTTCAAAGTTTGGAATAGACACCACAACCTCATTCAACATTTGTTCGGTACAAAATAAAAGCTATGGTTAATAATAATAAAACGTACCTACTTTTAACTTCAAACCAGTCTACTAAGTATGAGAGAAAATAGAACATTTCCAGACTGATTCTCCACTATATATCTGTCATCTTAGTATACTTAGATTTTACTTTCCTCCATTTTTTTTATATAATTCTAATAAAGTTAAAAGGAAGGAGAATAAAAATATGGGACGGGAAATTCTTACACTGGTTAGAAATCTTACACCCAAAATCTTGACCATTGATCCACTTGTATCCGATGGGCTCGCATTACTAAAAAATTAGAGCCCTTAGATATAAGTGGTATCAACAGACAAGATTGAGAGTGTAACTTACACCGGTGTAAAATTATCGTGACCCTAAAAATATTGCATATCTAACTTCAAATAAAACAGGGCCCAATTGAGACATTACCTGAAATTTTCATTCACATGCACTGCTTTCCTGCATTATATTAAAACAAAAAAATAAGCGACCCCAATTTTGTTTTTTCTTTCCCATAATCCCAAAGAAAGCACAATTATATTATAACATTCAATGTAAGAATGGACCAACTTGAGGTCAGCAGAACCAAATTGGGCAGCGGATCCTATCCCAAATTCACCCCTTAATTCAGCTTCAAATTTGTTAAGATCAGCAAGGGCAGACATGTCAGAGCTCAAGGCAATAACCGCAGCTGCCAACGTTGTCGAAATCAGTTTTCCCCATTTCTTGGATTCTGCATTGACATGTGGAAACCCAACCTCTGTCAATTTAATACAACGCTCTTTCTTTCTTCAATGAAAAATAATATGATAGACCAAAAAAAAACAGGTACTCACCTTGAGGGTGATATTTGTTTGAGTTCATTTGGCAGACAACGGGAAAAGGCTTTGGTTGAGAATTCAGCATATTTGAAATCTTGGAAGATGGGTGGAGAGGATTAATTGAAAGTAGTGACGATGAATTAAGTGCCATCATAAGGAAGATAAGATATTGAGCAGCTGGATTGGATATGGTTATCTGCCACTAAATGAGGAAGGAGAATCAAGTTCAAGCGAGCTTGCAGTTCAGCAATTCATCATCGAAGCGGATGAAGGGACTGGTGGCAAAGAGTAGTACACGTGTTTTTGTGTTATCTGGTTTATGTGCAACGCCACATTTCAAAGTTTTTGTACTCGGGTCCAAAACTACAAATACGAATATATTTCAGGGAAATACTATGAAATACTACTCTCAAATTACAAGAAATAATTATCATATTATCTTACATTGAAAATCTCACCATTTTTTTCTTTTTTATTTATTCATATATATATATATATATATATATATATATATATATATTTTTTTTTTTTTTTTTTTATTTTCAGGTGACTTCTCTCATAAAAGAATTACTCTTATATAAAATGAGAATACTAAGCTCTAATATTTGTGAATACACATGTAAAGGTTCCGTTCCGTATATTTTTACATATGCAAAAAAATAAAATTATTTCCTACCATACAAAAAAATATCAAACCCACATATTTAAGCGCTATTAGTATTTACCTTTCTATGTTCAATTACACTTGGCTTTATCTTTTAATTTTTTAAGTAATTATAGCATATAAAATAAGAAAAAAAAAATTATCATTTTAAATGATATAATTTTATATTTTTTAAGTAAAATAATTATATTTTGATGAATTTTTATATTTTTCCTTTTTCAAAATACTATCTTTTTCTTTTTCCTACTAATTTTGTGGAAGAGAAAAAATATAAAATATATTCAAATATATACCAAAATATAATCATTTCATCTAAAATGATACAAAATTATATCATTTAATAGAAAAAATATTTTTTCCATAAAACATTATCCTTTCAATTGCTTTTTCTATTGAATTTTTTGGTATAACTTTGTTTATCATGGTTTGACAATCATCATTGGTTGTAACAATCTTTGTAAGATTTCAATTCTGACATTATTTTGAGTGAAAATTTTATTATATTATCATTTATTTTTATGTTAATATTTGTAAAGAATTTGTTCATTTATTTTCCTATATAAAATATCATTTATTAAATGAAATGATAAAATATTATCAAATATAGGGTTATACAAGTATTATATTACAGGAATTGTCGATAATTTTCCTGCGGAGACAAAAGTGAAAAGAGAGAAAATGTTAGGAGAAAAGAGAAAAGAAAAATTATGGACTGTGTTTTCATTGTTTGATTAGGAAAGTGATTTTTTTTCTGTTGCATGATATTTATATTACCCTTAAATATATGTATAAAGATTATTACATTACTACTAAAAAAAGTAGTTATTTTAATTTAAAATTTAATTCAAGTTAAACCTGTATAGATAGTCTCTATTCTCTTAGTATAAGTTTGGAGGCGTTCCTTCTTTAACATAAAAATTTTCCTACCCACACAACATTTTGTGGGGCCCACGCAATCTCAAAAAAAATCAAAAATATAATTTTTACATTCAGTTTACGATAATATCTGAAAATTTAAAATTTAAAAAAAAATCAATTTTCCAAGAAATCTGGAAAGGCACACAATAACTAAAGATCAGAAAGCCCATTTTTACGTGGACCGATGAATACAGAATCTACTAAACAACACAGCTTTTGCATTTAAGTTCCGTGGCATGGCATCACAACTTTTAGAATACTGATTCCGGCATGCGAGGAACACCAACAACTGAACAAAGTTTATGAGCCCATTGGCCTATTTTCTCAATAAGGAACTCTTCCAGGAAGGGAGGGCTAGTTTGAGCATGTGACCTTTGCAGCGGTTTTAGACCCTCACAAAAGTCCCATTTGGTTTATTGGGTTAATTTTGCCAGTTTTGAAACTTCACTCAATTAGTTCAACTTAATAAATCCTTCTTCATATGTACCTTTCCCAGTTTTCTTTTTATGTGGAAGAGGCCTTAATGCTTTCAGTTGCCATCCTAATACACATTCATTTATTACGTCTAAATTTTCAACATTTGTATTTTTTTTAAATCTGTGTTTAGCAATGTTTTCAATTACTAAATATTAAGATCAAATGTATCCAAGTACGCTTTCTCATAAAACTTATCCACGTTATGACCATATATTGATGTCAATATTGCAATCAAATACAACTAATATTAAATGTCTCATACCAAATTCACATCCAAACAAAACTAATACATACCAGAATGCCTTCACTTTCAACGTAAATATCTCATTGTTCAGTTAATTATTCTGGTTATCTCTTGTATATAGAAACTCATCATCATGAGTTGATCAATCAATTCAGTTCATTCTTCCACTTAGTCGTTTCTGTTCTTCTTCTACTTCTCTGCTCTCAGGTTCAAGTTTGCTGATAAAGTGAAATTTGAAGACTCAGGCAAATGAGCAAAACTGACATATAAGTATTGTTGATTATTAATAATATAACTCAAATTTCATGCAGTTGTCCTTTGAGATCTCCCTTTTTGTAGAAAAATCATTGTATATCCGAATTAAGCTAAATAAAAAACAGATATATAAGTATTGTTGATGAACGAGATATGTAAATACTTAATTTACATGGAATAGTTTTTTATTTATCTAATAAACAATAATAATGTGTAAGATTATTATTAGGGAATTAGAGAAACATCATATTTCTTTCATTAATTACAAATATCATTACAGGCGCAGACAGATGTAACAAGAAATTTACAAACCAAGCCTACTCAAATAAAAAAAGATTTAGACAAAAATGTGGGAGCAGTGGGGTTTGCTCAATAACCTCCAACATCTCTCTTCCATTGTAGTTGTGAGTGGTGAGAGTCTCTTATCTCTCCATTTTAATTCCTCTCATCAGGGTGGAATGGGTGTATGAATGCAGAATTCATCTGCCAAACCTTGACTGATGCAGTCACAGTGGCCCCTGTTGCATTATTGAACAAGAACAATCTAGCAGCTCCATAGATTGCCCTTGTTGGATAAACGCGGCATGTCACACATGTCCTTCCACCTTGAGCAAAACTTTCAACTACAGAATGGTCCACCTAAATTATATTAACCAGACATTCCATGAAAAATTAAAGTTGATTAGTTGGTCTGGTTCATGTGCATAAGATAAGATATATTAAGAAAGAAAACCATAGAGCGATAATATTACAAGGATTAACTTACCAATATCCTTACAGACAGCTTTTCATCTTTGAGTACTGGAACCAAGCCTCCAAAGATTTTCTTTATAACATCAGTTGCCAGAGAAGACCTACGGAATAGATATAACGAATTCAACATTGTATTTTTTCTCAAACTTAATAAGGGCCGACCCAGTTCAAATACCCACTTCGTGATAGATATAACGAATTCAACACACACGGCAAGCAAGCTTGTATTTTTTCTCAAACTTAATACAAAATTATTTTCTATCTCTAATTTAGTACCAAACAGAAACAACACTAGTTCAAGTAAGTACAAAACAAAAATAGTGTAATACCTTGATTGGTCAGAGCAGAAGGAAGTCTTAAGATTTCCATCACTTCCTTTAACCACATAGAAGTAGACAGGAGTATATTCAGAAAGGCCATCATCTGCCAGAACCAGAAGACCAAAAGGTCCTAAGGCACCGCGATGAGCTGCTCCACCGCTGGTGTCACACTTGTACTCCACGTTGGACTGAGCTGTTAAGTCCAAGGCTTCCTTATCTATCTCAAACTCAGCTACAATGTCCAACTGTTACATTGCCAGGTTCAATTTCATGTCATTTAGTTAGCTTGCCTTTAAAGAAATTAGCAAAATGAACACAAACCTGTGTGGCTGTTCCAATATCTAGTAGCTGCACTGACCCTGGCTTCACCTTCACATTTTTAAAGTCGTCCCTTTTCAATCTCAAACTATCTGTCTCCATAACAGGCCACTGAAGTAAGTTGGTACCAGTTTTGTTATCAAGTCTCACTGTCCTTGGGATACCCTGTACAATTAAAACCAGTGTTTTTAACTAGCTAATAAAAAAGACACAATATTGTAAACAAGAAAAAGGGTAATATACCTGAAGTGATGCCCAACCTTTGGCCACATCAGCATATTCACTGTCAAACTCACCAATCCAACCCCACAACACTCTCCTCCCCATACCCGGATCATAAAATGTCTTGGATGCATAAAATACACCATAGTCATACTTCAACCCAATACCAACATCATTCTTGGAATCATCTGGTATGAACTTAACATTCTTTTCATCATAAGTCCCCAGAGCGTAGTAATCATATCTATCTTCATCCAGGCTAACCTTCATCACGTGCTTCACATCAGCACCATTAATGGAAGTATCCAAGCCATGTTGAGCCTTGCTGGACACAGGGTAGAAGTCCACACACTCCCACATGCCAGTGCCAGGCACAGCACGAAGCATTCCCTCAACAGGCTCGTAGGTCTTGAAGTCCTCGGTGTCATAAACCAAGGCAATGCCAGTTTCGTTAATCTTAGATCCAATGGAGATGCGCCACTTACCTTGAGAGGTGAGCCAAGCTGTGGTGGGGTCACGAAAATCATTAGGATCAATGGCTGGTGGTGGGAATAGGACAGGGTTTCCAGGGTATTTGATCCAATTTATAAGGAGTGGATCAGATGGGTCAGCAGGATAGGCAAGGTTCTGGACCTGCTTTGACTCGTTGGTTGAACCAGTGTATAACATGATTACTTGACCGTCAGGTAAGATGGTGGCAGAGCCAGTCCACACACCGTTTTGATCATACCATTTGTCGTTTACCATTGCCATTGGAAGATGAAGCCAGTGAGTCAAGTCCCTTGACACAGCGTGTCCCCAAACTATGTCACCCCAAACTGCACCATTCGGATTGTACTGGTAGAAGAAGTGATACCATCCCTTGTAGTACATTGGCCCTGAAATACACAAATTCCACAACCATGTGAACAAGGTGCTCGAGTATTCTAAATGAAATCAATCTGTGACAGAGGACCCAATTGAAATTGGGGTAGTTCTTCCAATATTGTTGGAAAAACTTTGTGCTTTATTCAATACTTCTCTAGAATTTGATTGCACTTAAAATTAAAAGACAATATCATTATGGGTCTTTTCCAAATTCACTCAAGAATGAGACGAGTTTTGCAAAGACGAACTGCTGTTGAGACTATCTACAGTTTTATAAGATCCTAATTCCTGATTTTCTCATAAATTTTTTTAAGTAATTTTCATATCATTTCGACCCTGTACAAAAATACATAGATTTCTGCATAATGGATCCAGAGCATGAGACCAAATCTTGCATAAAAGATATATGTAATAACGTTAGGAATATTTGACCAGGTCAATAGTAGGCGGCAGCAAAAAAAAAAAAAAAAAAAAGTAAAACCGGGGCAAATTATTAGGAAACCAACTAAAAATTAAAGAGAGTTATCTAAAAACAAAGAGAAAAAGAGAGGGTGCTCTTACCATTAGGATCTGAAGCGGAGCAAACCAGATTCCCCCGTCAGAATAAACCAGAGTCAACCAACAAAAAGGAAAAAGTTAGCCTCATAAACATTTAACATTAATCACATTTTTTTTATTTCAATTGAAAAGTATATTTCGACAAGACTAACTAGACTCTCGCATGGATAGATTGGGGCTATAAAATTAATAAATCATCATCAACATTAATAATTATAACATAACAGTGGTAATAAATTATAAAGAAAAAGGGATTTTAAGTATAATCTGCTTAATTTTGAATAACACATAATTTTTTAAGAAAATTTACTATTTAATGGGTTTGATGTTTATCATTTTAAATGACATAAGTTATGTCATGTTAAGAGAGATAGACACAGGAAATGAAAATCATGGGAGAGAAAGTGAGTAATTTTTTTTTAATTTAAATTCTAAATAAAAAAATATTATTTTGTGTGCATTTTTTTTTTTAAAATGACGTAACTCATTTAAAAGGAGATCACTTGATGTCATTTAGTCTTAGGATGAGAAACATTTTTTCTATTTTTAATTGTTATAAACGTTATTTGTTATCAATTTACCATTATAATATTGAGAGAATTGCATAAAGCTATTATCAAGTGTAAGAATTAAACTAATAATGACTATTTTATATAGGGAAAAATATAATACTATTACTTTTAATTAAAAAAAGTCATTTTTGATTTGGTCAAAATTGATGGTATTATAAAAATAATACAAAGTAAGGACAAAATTGATGGAGACTAAATGAAAACTTTTTCATATAACAATCAACTTGTAAATGAGCTTAACCTATTTATTAAAATTAAATAAATAAAAAAGAGGAAGGATATTCTCACTACCAATTACTATCTATTTAATCACATTAGATTAATATTTTCTCTCTCTTCAAAAACTTTTTAGCTTTCTTTTTTTTTGATTCAATGGTGATTAGATAGATAGTAAGTTATTAGTAATAAGAATATCCTCCCTCATAAAAAAAATGAGCTAAACCTGTAGGATTAAAAAAGATTTATTTATTTTTCACCAAAAAAAAATATTTATTTTAACGTCTCTTTTTTTATCGCTTTTCATTCTTTTCCTTTTTTGGTTACAAATTTTTTTCTATACGGGCATAATGGTTAGAATAGAAACTCATATCCGATTTAATGTGAGAATGAGATCAAATCATTCAAATAGAATCTCCAAGGTTAATCTCTATTGAAAATTTGAAATCCATTATTCCTCGGAAACATTTCCAGAAAATAACGTGAGGGTATATAATCTTATTTTAGAGTAACCGCGTTCATAGGATGAAAATGACAAGAATAAAATGAACAACCGTTCACAGCGGAGCAAAATTAGCAAAAGACAAAAAATGAATTACGTACCGTTCATCCAATTCTTCTCTGGCTGGAAATGGTAAGCTGTTCTCTGCCATGATAGCATAGTGTTATTCCAAGGATACGACGCCGCATTGCTGCTTTTGAATAACTTAATATTGGACTTCTCTGAGACACCTGCATCCACACCACGTGAAACAGGTTGCCATATTGGCCAAGGTACTGTTTTGCACGTCGCTTCTTCATTGGATGTTAACGTTGTTGACAATGACAAATCTCCATCTTGTCCATTTGATGCCCTGTTGTGCCCATTAAAGGCTACAAACGAAACAAGTACTAGCAACCCGCTAAATATCACAATCAACTCCTTCAAGTGTCTGCGAGGCTCCGCCGGAGCTCCGGCGTTGTTGGGTCCATCGGGAATAGGAACGTAAGAACGAGGGAGATCAGGATCAGAGGAGGAGGCATTAATTGTGCCGTCGCTTGTTCCCATGGCTCTGACTCAAACAAGGGAAATGGGCTTTATAAGAATGTGCAACAATTATATTCAGAGGCAATGGAAATATTGCTTGTGATGATGATAGGATGAAAAGTTTAACACTTTTTGGTTGGGTTTTTCTTACAAGGAGAGTAGGCAGAGTAATGTGTTCGCTGCTAAGGAATTAAGAAAAAGAAAAGTAAAAGAAAGAAAGAGAGAGGAGTGGATCGTGCACAAACTATATTTGACACAAGAGTATATTTATATAGGGTCTCTCTTGCCAGGACAGACGGACACGTGAGCAATTAAATTAGAATATGAAGGGACGCAAAAAGGTTTATTTTAAGGAAAATAATTAGGGGAAGGATATTGTAATGATTAATTAATGTTACTTACTACCTATCAATTTATCGTTAGATCGATTATATTGATCCAATGGTTATATTAATGTGAAAGTATTAAATATGAAAATTCATAATCATACAAATATGAAATTAAATATAACCGTTGAATTAATATAATTAATTTAATGATGAAATTTATTGATAGTAACATCAATAATAATATTACTTAGTTGTTATAATATCATTCCCCAAGTAATTATTTTATTTTGTATGAGATAATTATTTTATGCAACGAAGATAAGATAGTGAAGCTCACTATTTTTTTTTTACAATAGTTGACCTCAGTATCTTATCTATGTTGCATGAGATAAATAAATCCCTTAATTTAACTAATAATTGGTGGTTGGCGGCCCAACATTTTCTAATGGCAATGATTTCAGGCTCTCTTTGATTTTGTTTGTACCTGGTTGATTGGTTTTGACAATTACACAAATTTGAAATTTTTTATTATTACTATGTAAAAGTTATGTCTATATTTTAAAAAAAAAATCATAATAATCCAACAATAATAGATGCGTATATATTTATGTTTATACTTTCTTCAAATATTTCTTTTTTCACCAAGCTATTAGATAACATAGTGGCAAGTCAATTTCAGCTTATAGTTTTCTTCGTTACTGCTATAATAAACGAATTTGGGTTTAAATTTAGCATGGTCTTATATATATTTTTCCCTCCCTCATTTGCTTTCAAGTTTTTTATAATGCTCTTCACCCGATAACCACATACATTTTCCCTATAATTAAATCATATTCTGGTTATCGTTTGTGATTTAGATCATGCATAAAATATATATTGAACAAAAAGTGATTGTATTATTTCGTTTGAGATCTAAGTGATACGGTTGATTGATAAATCTAAAATTTATAAATCATGTATGTGATTATAAAATACTCAAATAATAATAGAATTAAAAGGTAAATGCACGTACTTTCCGAGAAAATGAATAAACTTTATAGTTGATACTAGGATTTTCCTTTATATATTCATTTAGTGTTCTTGCCAGCCTTTGTTATGGGAGTACAGATGGCCAAACTAAGCCAAACCTCATGCTAAATATATCAAAAAAATTAATTGATAAATAGAGTGCAATTCTTTTATTTTCAATATAATTATATAAGTTTTTTTTTTTTTTTTTTTTTTTTTTTTTTGGGTGAGCAGCTATGTAAGTTTTATACTTTATAGTTTTTCATATTTTTTTTGAAATTTAAAACAAGTAACTTTGACTATCATTTATAAATTAATAAAATGAATAACTTATATGTAAAAATTATAATATAAATTTTCAGTGGTAAAGATAAAATTACAAAATTCTCATAAAAAATTATACTTCAATTTATGATCAATTAATATTATAACTAATTTATTAATATTTTTTATAACAATGTGCAAAATATTGAATTAAACCTCTCGTGAAGTAAAGAAAATTAATCAAAGGTGGACAGTAAAGCCAATAATGTAGCATGAACATGGTAACGTGTACCAATGTCCTTAAAAAGACATGAAATGATAGTCCTGCAAACAGGGCCAAAGGAACAACAGACTTACAAACCGTTCTCACGATCCATACGTAACCCAAATTCTCCGCACGAATAAAACACATAATAGCCATTAAAGAATATAGAACTGGTTCATCAATGAATGTAGGAACCCGTGGTAATGGCTCAGTGGAGAAATGAGAAAACGCCACGGCGGCAATTGATGACTCTAGATTCTAGAAGCTTAAAATGCTGACAAATCCACGTATAAACTTAGTGCATTTAAATCAGGTGTATTATTTCAGATGTTATAAGATTGTGATAGTTAATATTAATTAATTATGATAGTTATTTATTTATTGATATGATTGGATGTATTTAATTTGAGCGCCCTAGATTTAATTAAGTATTTCTCGTAGTCATGCTTAGATAGCCTTTATTAGTAATAATCGTCATCATTTTGAGTACAATAATTGCCATTATTTTTAGATAAACGATCATAATAATAATGTTCAATTATACTTATTTTATCTATATATGATTTCAAATCAAACTCCAACTCCAACGTCCATCCCCAACAACCTCGGCAATGAGTTTTCTCCTTATGATTGTTTTTGACATATGTATGACTGGCCTTGCTGAGTCAGATTGTCCTGTTGTTTCAACTGCATACAATAATGCATTTGTCATGACAGATTGCGGTGGCATGTCTATTTACAGAATATTGTTTATGTTGGATTTGCAACACATGTAAAGGGTACACCAATACAGAGTTGTTTTGGTGCATGAGTTTCTCTTTTCTTTTGCCAGTTGTGAGGCTGTTATTGTTTCGGTCCCACCTCTCCTCACAATAATGTGTGATTATTGACTATGAAACAAATACTAATCAAATTAACATAAGTTACATGTTATACATGAATGGGGTCTTTAAGCGTTGCTTTTATTGTTCTGCGGTATGATTCAAGCCTTGACTATTTTAGCATATTTCAATTGCTTCGCCTTGTGGTGTTGCAGACTCCACATGCCTCTGCTTCCGCCAGTAGCATATAAATCATGAGTCGGATGATTAGCAAGATATTGTAATATATGATGTGATTGTATATCCTCATAGAATAATATTCGATACAATGAATGTCCGGTTGGTCCTCGAACGTCTTCCTTCGCCACCGAGCAAAGCTAATCACAGAAATTTTATGTACATTTAACTTCAAAGACTTTATCTACTTATTTAGATTATTTTCTATATGAGATTTTGAGCTGAACGAAGTTTGGATGTGTTGGGCGGGGAGCTCAATTAGAGGAGAATAACTTCCACACATTAAATGGACCTAACTAACAAATCCATAACAAGGCGTCCCAGGGGCGGTGGCGGATCCAGAACATGGATGAAGGGTCTTGAGATTAAACATAGCATATCCACTTGAATAATCCACCACAATATATCTATCTATCTATCAAAGTGAAAAACGAAAAAAAAAATAAATGAATTGAATTCAATGGTTGAAAAATTCCACATAATTGTAGCCGTATATTTAAAAAATGGTGGTAATGGTGATCGGTGTTTGTACTTGGGATTTGAGTAACGACAACGTATCTATGGGTGTATTGATTTCCACAAAGGGGATGCCATTGCCAACTGCTGTGACCTCTCTATCTCTTTCCTGAAGTTACTCTGGGGGTAAAATTGGAAAGCAAAAAACTAGAGGTGTAAAATAGGCACTACAAAAATTGTTACAAAGATCCAACCTTTATTTATTGCAATTTTGAAAGAATCACAAAAAAAGCCAAATAAGATCCAACCCATTACACAAATAGAAATCACACATGCAACTTCAAAAATCATATATAAATGAGAACACATGATTGTGTTCTCTGGTAAGTGTCTCTGAAAACAAATGTTATTAGGTTTGGATTTGCTTAAAAATAAATATATAACATCAAAATAAATGGCACGTTGAAGTCATTCATGGGTGGAGGAAAACAATAATGTGGAAACAAAATAGGAGAATTTTTTTTTTAAATTAAGGATATTTTCATTTTCACAAATTTTAGTAACAAATATACAACCGAAGTGTTTCCTTATAATAATAGTCCGAAATCAAATATCATCATAATAATAGAGACTCAATTAGATATGAATAACTTCCACACATTAAATGGACCTAAGTGACAAATCCATAACAAGGCGTCTGACATCATATCTCACCTCAAAATCTTAAGGTTTTAATATTAAACATAGTGTTGAACTCACTTGGTATATTAGATTTCACTTAGCCCATTGGTAGTGGTCTGTCGCCGTAAGCTCCCCCGACTCACCTCATAGTGATATCAGAGTCAATGGTTGATTGACATATTTGCACTGAATATTTGGAAATGATGGTTGGTGATCGAGTTTGTAGTCTGCACACACCCAATCTTTTTTGTTCTTTGTAGCGTGGATCGCCTTGTGGTTTGCGGATTACACATGCTTATACTTCCACATGTAACATATAGATGAGTCGGATGATTGTGTTCAAGTGGTAAGTGTTGGGGAAAACAAATAAAGTGTAAATTAAAGTAAATAACTTAAAAACAAATATATAACATCAAAATAAATGGCACATTGAATTTTTGACGTGAAAACAATAATGTGGAAAGAAAAATTATGGGATTTTTATTGAAATCCATCCAAATTTTCACTATCACCAAATAATAATAACCGATATATAATTGAAGTGTTTCCTCTATATAATAATAGAGAAATCAAATATCATCATAATAATAGAGACTTATAAATCACAAAGCAACCATTAGATATGAAATACTAGATATAATTTACACTTTCCTAAAATTTGAGTTTATTCTAACAAAGCGTCACGTTGCATCTTGAAAAAGATATATATATATTTTTTTTTTCTCTTAACTCTCTTTTCTCTCTTCCTTTTCTTGCGGGCCTGCCCTCTTTCTTTATTTGAGTATCAAAGTGTCGTGGATGCACTCATTCCTTTTTTCTTTTTACTTGCTGCAATAGGGCACCAAATAGAAATGGGCTTGGGCCCACTAAATTAAATTGGTATGGACTCAACAATAAGGAGCATGTTTTTCTTTATTAGAAATCCCGAGTTTGAGAAAGTGATTTGATAAAAGTTAACTAACAATATATTTTACAATGATTTTTTTATCGGTTGATCAAAATTAAATTAACAACTTTAACTTGATGTTATTTTATAATCAATAAGTTTTTTCTGATCCAATAATAAAAAAAGATAATTATAAGAAGTTGTAAAAGAAAATAAGTTGTAAATATAATATTTCTCAAACTATAATAGGTAGGACAGTGTTTGAGTGAAATTAATCGGATAATCAATTAATGGATAAATATATTCAAAATAATAATAAGTAATAATAATAATATGATGTGATGGTATATCCTTATTCCTTATAGATAATGTTCTATACAATGAATTACCATTTGGTCATCAAATATAATCTTTTTGGTAATCCATCAAACATAATCTTTGACTAGAGAGCAAAGCTAATCACATAATTTTTTTATTTTGAAGGATTCATCTAATAATGGGTAAAAAAATGGATATTTTTTTTTCGGATACAAATAATGGGACTTAGGTTTAAGTCTACTATCTCATGCAGATTATTCAAACCCATCATTACTAGATCAAATTCCTAGTGGCTTGATCAAATTTTGTTTTTGAATTCGTAGATTGCATTCTTTTCCCTGAGGGATTTGTAGATTTATCAACATGACATAATTTTTTTTTTTTTTTTTTTTTGACACCTAATAAATCCTTCAAATTAACCCGAATATAAATTTTTATATCATTTCACGACTCGATCTACGGGTTATAATATATTTTGAGACCTGCTCTTAGTTTAACACCAAAGTTGGTTTAATAAATATCTAAACTAATATAAATCAAAACAAACATTAAGAAAGTACTAATATCATGGTATTATAATATGGGCTTCCTGTACCAAAAAAATAAATAAATAATATTGGCTTCTTTTTTCTCATGTCAATTGAGATGCTATAAACACAACAAGTGATGGAGCACTTGTTGAAAAAAAAAAAGATTATATAGATTTTTTACATGTCTTGTTTTTCAACATGACATAATTTTTTTGTGGATCAACCAGAATATAAATTTTCATATTGTTTCACGACTCGATCCGTGGGTTATAACATTTTGAAACCTCACTCTTAGTTTAACTCCAAAGTTGGTTTAATAGATGAGTTTTATAAGAGTTATGTTGTTGGAAAAAGTGATTGTGTTATGTTATAGAGATTCATTTTGCGTGCCGGAGTTTTTTTTTTGCTGCGGGTCCCACAAAATGTTGTGTGTAGGAAATTTTTTATGGTCATGTTAAATGATAAATGATAAACCCTTAATAGATATCTAAACTAATATAAATCAAAAGGAACATTAAGAGAGTACTAATATCATGATATTATAATATAAGCTTCTCTTTTCTCATGTCAAATGAGATAGCATCTCTCATGCTATAAACACAACAAATGATGGATCACTTATTGAAAAAAGAAAAATAATATGGATCTCGATGTCTCATGCCATGAGAGAACAATCTACAAGAACATGAGAAAATAATTTCCCTTCTAATATTAACCAAAACTCCACATAAACTGGTAGCTTCCTGTGGATAGCCTTCATAAAATATTTAAAATGTAACCGGGAAAATAAAAAAAAAATAAAAAAAATCAATATGAATGGTATAAAACAAAATGAGGAACAGAGACACTAAGATTTTTAAAACCAAAAACTGTGATGCTTAATTAATTCTCCTCATGCTTCCTTTCTTCTTGCCTCTTCCAATTCACCAGTAGTTGGAGAAATTGCATGACCTGCATGTGTTATTTATCGATAATCTTTATTATTTCCTTCTATATATGCAGAAAACACAAAGTTTGCAGAAAATAATGCGTATAAACTCTGTTGGGATTTGCACCTCAGTAGGGTCTCGGAGAGAGTAGAAGGCACTGCTTTCTTTCTTCACTGACGAAACCAATATCCCACAACCTCGACTGCTCTCTCTCAGCACCTAAATATACAATGCAAGTAATCATCAAATCCATAGCAAAAATAATCGGTCTGAATATAAATAGGACAATGTTATTTTCTACTGTTTGAATACCTTAAAAGCATCTTCATCGGTTTTATCATCTCCAATGTAAATGGGAAGCACATCATCCCAATCATTTAATCCTGCACGAAACAATAACCATTTTGTCCCTTCAATAGTATCTTTAACAACATTTGCAATACATAGTATATAATTTGGGTTTATCATATATCATTTAATACTAACGTGACCACAAAAAATTTCCTACACACGCAATATTTTGCGGAGCCCGCAGCAAAAAAAAAACTCCGGCACGTAAAACGAATCTCTATAACATAACACAATCACTTTTCTTACGACATAACTCTTATACAACCCATATAATTTATAGTAATTAGAGGAAAAGGAGAGATTCTTACCTAAAGATTCAAGTAAAAATTCAACTGCTTTTCCTTTGTTCCAGTCAATCACAGGACGGACTTCTAAAACCTATCACACATTAACAAATTAAAATGCGTTATACACCGCAGGCACAAGTGTTATCAGTAGTTTACTGATAATTTAATCATAAATATAACTTTTATATAACAATGTTTAAATAACATCACTCCTCGTGGTAGGAATACAATACCTTCCGTCCATGGGTTGAGCGTAAACGAGGGTAATTTTTCAGTATATCATGGACACGTTGTCCAATTGTTGTCCAATTCTGCAGTGATCACCATAACGAGTCAAAAATCATAACATGTGCGTGTGTGATGTGTCTATATATATGTATATGGTTAGGGTAAATAACCCTTACATTCTCTTCTACGTTACGGTAATGTACTGAAACGCAAAACTTGTGATTTTCAATTTTAGCACCCTTTATATCTTTAGTAATCTCGACAAGGGTTCTAAAAACCTGCAAGAAAACAACCGAAAAGTATTCTATTTTATAGTCATGAAAAAAGTGAAATATCTCTCACCAAGTTTTTGAGAGAGAATTTTGAACCTCATCAATCATGGGGAGGAATTCTCTTGCAGGTTGAAAGAGAGTTATCCCCTTTCCCTGCCACAATCAAATACAAAAAGCTACTGAACTTCTGAATTGAATGACGTTTACCAATAAGGTTAGTTATATTAAAGAGTATAAAGACGAAAAGAATCCAAAATTGCTTCATCAGTAACACTCACCTGGGGGTCAGTAGAGTTGGTGCAATTTGGATAGTTATTGGAAGGACTCTGACAAAAAGGTCCAATAATGTCCATTCCATGACTACCAGCATAGTAGAGTTCCGTTAGTTTAACTAAATCAAAAACCTGAAAATGCAGCACATAACACATTCATGACATAGTTAAACCGATAAATCTAAATCTTATAAACAAAAATTGAATACTTCAACTAAGCTCCCAAGAGTTTGTTTGAGTCAGGGGTTCAAACTCTGCCTCAACCAAATTCTTGGAAAATCTTTGGAGGTGAGAGGATGTGCTCCGTCCTCGATTGGGAGATTAGTCTCATCCTTTCTCCGGTAATGAAGCTCAATACACCCGCTGTTTCAATGAGGAGCTAGCCTACAAGGCCGTACCCCGAGGGCAAGATAACCGGAGGAGGTTGAATACCAAAAAAAAAATTGAATACTTCATTGAAACTTTGAAAAATAAAAATTATCCTGGATACCACCTTGTCACGGCTTCTTCCACTGATAATTGCTGTGGGAAAATAGCTTGCCACGCTTTTCACTGTGGCACGCATCTGAACAAGTAGGATTTTGAGGCAGAGGAAATAAAAGGGGAAAAAATTCAGAACTATAGAAGAATTAGTTTGCCGCGTGGTTTGCTTCAGAATCATCTATGCTCCTGTGATTTTTTTTATCACATATGCCTTGTGCTTTGTAAAAAATAAAAAACCACGGGATATATTTGATAAAAAACATATCCTTTTGCAGATTACAGGGACATATCTGATAAAAAAAAAACATAAGTGATTTTGGAGAAAACCACGAGCGTATTGATGAACTTTTTCCTAATTAATATATATATGACAAGCGAGTATATATGCATAGCTTACAGCTTCAGACATAAAGGCACAGTCTGGGTCATCTACTATTGGCGACAGAGTGCCATCATAATCTAGAAACATTGCAATCTTCTTATTCTTTGCACGGTCAATAATTTTCCCAAAAGAGTCTATTGCTGAAGGATAATCAAGCTAATAAAAGGAAATGAATGAATGACAATTTATAAAAACTAAAGCTGAGATAGCTCAATGTAGTGAAATGAAACAAATCAAGCATAGAAATGAATGATGAAATTAATTAAGTAGCAAGCGATACCATCAATGAGCGATAGTCTTCAATGTCATAATCAATTGAAGCAACATGAGCATTGGAACCACCTTTAAGTAACTTCTTCCTCGGAGGTGAAGAGGCCTTCATGGCATCCAACCAACCATTGGACCGAACATCATCAAGACTCCCTGCACCTTTTCGTGAACCCGTTCTCGAATACTTCCCGGGTGAATCTGGTTGGGAATAAGTTCTCACACTAGAAGAATGGATTCCGAGTCTTGACTTGTTTACAGGTACAGGATCGGTAAGAACAGAAGAAACATGAGAAGACTTCAAGTCCATTGGTCTTAGGTATCAAGAAAGGAAAGAACTAATTGCGTGTTATTGCGAGCGAGTTACTCTGTAAGAAGCAGAAGCTTATTTCTATATAGCCTATCCCAAATTCTGGTTTAGCCAACTCTTTTGTCTATGAAAAACCACCGCTTTAATGTTTTCTTGTCACTGCTACTTGGTAAGCAGTCCATCAAGCACCGGTTTCCCTGAAACTTTAATTTGAAGGCACCAACAAAAGCAAAGTCACAGGAAAATGAAATTCAGTTTTGGACAAATGTGAAATAAAACCGAAACCTCAAATGCTAAATATATAAAATACCTTCTCATATATATTGCATTTGCAACTGGGGTCGTTATTAATGAACCAAGTCTTCTTAGAAGAGAATGACAAGTACTGCTTCTCTGCATGAAAATCAGGAAATCAATAACTAATTTATGTCTAGAGAGAATAAAATTTACATACATGCATATGATAGCTTACGCCGGAGTTAATGAGGAAAATTAGAAATTGTTGAAAGAGGAATGAAATACGGAGATTAAGAACGAAACAAACTGAGCAAGAACTAGAAATAGAAATTGTTGTCAGGACTCAAAGCCAACAAACAATTTAAGCATGATGTCCACTTGCACTTGTCAGACAGTTAATAAAATTCTAGTTTTATTAAGACTCCAGTCTGGTGCTTACAACTTGCAAGAGTTTCTGATTCTACTATTATAAATATTGGTTGAAAATTCAGATACCACTTGTTGATCTTACGGAATAAATAAATAGAACATGTCCATATCTGTGAACTCAGATAACACCTGGAACTTGCAGTTAGAGGAAAAAAAATACAAGAGGCTCAAGCCTAATTCTACTTACTCCGAAAACTTAAAAAATATATAATTAAAAAAGGGAAAGATTCTAATAACAGAACCAAACTACAAATCAACACGATTTTGATTTGTTTTTTCCTTTCAATCCGGAAGAAAGAAGCCTCTCTATCACTTTATATTAAAGATTCGTGGTTAAGTTTAAAACATAAATTTATCTTGTTTAAATAATGAGGTACCTTTCGAGTAACTTTTAATCATGATTATCTATAAAAATTAATGTTAAAATTCACTTCTTACGATAAGGTAGTATTCTCAGTTCTCACTTGATATGCACTTGCATGCGTGTGTCACACATGAAATGAAGATCTAAAAATCCGTACGGACACGGAATAGAGTTTCATATAGGATATAGGATAACATACATTATACAGTTAATACCAAAAAAAAAAACACAATATACAGTTATACTGTACCTTTGTCATGCCAGTTACTTGAACTTATCCATATGTTCTAGGAGGAATACTAATTGTGTAATGTTATAGAGATTTATTTTGCGTGTCTTGATTTTTTTTGTTACTTCAAAAAGTGTGGGGCTCTCAAAATGTTAGGTATATAGGAAACTTTTTTGTGTCATGTTAAATGATGATGAATTTAAAAGTCATTGTAAAAAATTCATCATTCACCGGACTCTATGACGGCCAACATGAGAACAGTCAAACTCAAAAGTAATAAATCCCCACAACAAAAAACAAATCAACAGTTGCGCACAAAAAAAAAGTTGAAAACTTCTTTAAAATCGACGGCCATCGAATTTTCCTTTTTAAAAGATACTTCATAGTTGGCAGCCATCTGTCCAAGGTTGAGGTCAACCTTGACCTAGTTCTGGGTACGATGATAAATAACCTGAGGAAAGTTTTAACCTGAATCGGGCGTGAAGCCCCCATTCGATTTCAACGATTTTGTGCTTTTTCCAACTTGGGTTTAGGTAGATCCAGGTATGTTTCCAAAAACACAACATCTTCAGGGGGGAGGTGATTACATCTTGTGTCAAGAGTGAAGTCTTTAAATTTTTTAATTGAATACGTATTTGAAATAATTTATTTAAAAAATGTTTAAAAAATTAAAATAAACATACTCTAAGAATAAAAAGGATTTTGGATCTGTTTGTTTAAGCTTAAAACAGTTTTTTTTTTAAAAAAAAAAAACATATATCTATTATACAAATTTTTAAATACATTTATAATTATTAAATAATTTACTTAAAAAAGAACAAATAGAGCTTTTATGCACTCAAGTTATTTTTTTTAGATTTAAATTTAAATTTACTAAAGGAAGGTAAACAATGCCTTGTCAAATCACTGTACAATGAACTTAATAAAAAATTAATTATAAAATGAGGGGAATGTATTCCCTAATATGATCTGAGGTGATCGTAAAGGAACTCAACTATTGAAATAAAAATCAATCACGACGGAAAAACTATCAAAGCAAATGATGTAAAAAGAATAAGAATCAGTTTTTGGTATAGTAGTTAATAAATTTATCACTTATAAATACGAAAAGTAGGGAAAAGTATTTCTCCAGTTACCGGAGATAAAGTTATCTTTAATGAGCTCAAAACGATGTCATTTTGAGTTATAAGATTAAAAAAATATAATGATAAAGACTAATATAATCCTACAATATATTAGAATTACAAAAATACCTTAATTTCCGTCCTAAAATGATATATTTTTGGGCTCACCAAAAATAATTTTATCTCCAGTGACTTAAGAGATCCTAAAAAGTATATGGGCATTATTTTTATTTTTTTTCTCTCTTCAATTCTCACATGAGCCCACATGTTTTTATATAAATATGGAAGATAAACTTATCTCTTAAATTATTAAACCCTTTATATAATTATTATACTCTCAGCATCACCTCATATAAGAGAACACCTCATATAAGAGAATTCATTCAACCAAATATTTTAAAGTGTGATAAAAAAATTTGTTAATATATTTAATAAATTAAATATGTACTACAGCTCTGTATGGTCAAAGGGTTAATATATTTAATAAATTAAATATGTAATACAGCTCTGTATGGTCAAAGGGGTAAATGCGTCGTACAAAACGGAAGAAGAAGGAAAAAAAAAAAAAAAAAATAGCCAAAGGCAGCAAGCTAAAACAAATCTAGATAGGGGAAAAAGAAACCGTTCCCGATGAATGCAGCAAAAGGATGCAGTTTTTCATGTTCATGGGCCGATAAACGCTCACTTGTTCGTTTTCATTGCAAAACTACCATTTCGCATATATTGGGCAAAAGAGAAAAATCCATATAGAAAAGAATGCAAAAAGCTCATTTCAGATAAGAGACTCTTTGTACCAAAAACAAAGAAAAAAGAGAGAGACTCTGATGAGAAGGAAAAACACAGGGAAATTATCAAGACTACACATATCATCAAACATATAGGTTAGTCGAGATT
>JAVKPL010010943.1:0-47844 GCA_032173675.1 Gastrolobium villosum | reverse complement strand
GCTAGATTAGTTAAACACGCATCAAAAGATGAACCGAGACAGAAAAATCATCCATAAAAATTTCAATAAAATTTTCAATCATATCAGAAAATATAGATAGCATACACCTTTGAAAAGTGGCGGGTGCATTGCATAATCCGAAGGGCATACGTCTGTATGCGAACACGCCATATGGACAGGTGAATGCAGTCTTTTCCTGATCTTCTGGGGCAACCGCTATTTGACGGAATATCCGTCTAGAAAACAATAGAATGAATGTCCTGCTAGTCTTTCCAACATTTGATCTAGAAATGGTAGTGGAAAGTGATCTTTTCTCGTAGCGGTATTCAGTCTCCTATAATCGACGCACATTCGCCAGCCGGTGATAGTTCTTGTGGGAATTAGTTCGTTATCTTCATTTCGTATCACCGTGATCCCACCCTTCTTTGGAACTGTCTGTACCGGACTCACCCATGCACTATCTGAAATTGGATAGATCATCCCAGCATCCAACAGTTTTACGACTTCTTTTCGCACGACCTCCTTCATGGTCGGATTTAGCCTTCTTTGAGGTTGTCTGACTGGTTTGATGTCGTTTTCCATCAATATTTTATGAGTGCAAAATGATGGGTTTATTCCTTTTAAATCTGTAATAGACCATCCTATAGCCGTTTTATGCTCTCTCAAGACTTCTAGTAATTTTTCTTCTTCGGTGGTTGATAAATCAACATTGATAATCACCGGGTATGTTTTGCTATCTCCAAGAAATGCATATTTCAAGGTAGGAGGCAGCTCTTTCAAGTCAACCTTTGGTGTTCCCTTAGTGATATCATCAACCTTCTTTCTCAGTTTTTCAACTTCTTGATCTCCTTTTGTTGATTCCGTAGAATTTTCCAACAATTCTTCTCCTATTGACTCCAATCCCATCAATGGTTGGAGTATTTCATCCACTGTATCTAGCACTGCATCATTAATTAAATCTATCTTGAAACAATCTCCCCCATCAGATGGATGTTTCATAGATTCCAAGACATCAATTGTCACAGTATCATCGTTAACTCGCAGCATTAATTTACCCTGCTCTACATCAATCATGGCCCTTGCGGTGGCTAAGAAAGGTCTTCCCAAAAGTAAGGGAATCTCAGCATCCTCCTCCATGTCTAAAATGACAAAATCTGCAGGGAAAATAAATTTATCAATTTTTACCAGTATGTCTTCAATGACTCCATCTGGCCTCCTGATCGATCTGTCGGCTAACTGTAGTGAAACCTTGGTTGGTTTGAGTTCCTGAATACCTAAGGCCCTGCACATAGATAAAGGCATAAGATTGATACTAGCTCCTAAGTCGCATAATGCCTTACCCACACCAATGTTTCCAATTTCTATCGGAATGCTAAAACTTCCAGGATCTTGAAGTTTAGGTGGTAGCTTCTTTTGAATTATTGCGCTGCATTCTTCTGTTAAGGCCACCGTTTCGCATTCTTTCAATTTACGCTTCCTGGAGAGTAAATCTTTCATAAATTTTGCATAGTTTGGCATGTTCTCCAAGGCTTCAGCAAATGGAATGTTGATTTGCAGTTTCTTAAATATGTCAAGGAATTTAGAGTACTGCTGCTTTTTGATTTCCTCTCTAAACCTTTGCGGATATGGAATTTTTGCATAAGGTGAGAGTTCAATTGGCTTCTCTTGTCTCTCTTGAGCTTTCTTTTTCTCCCATTTGAACTCCTTCTTTTCAGGAATTGTTTTCTGGGCAACAGATTCATTCTCAATTTCTTTCTCCTTTTCACTGTTAGGTTTTTCTACTGCCTTTTTCTCTGCTGAAGGCTTGATCACTGGTTCAATTACTATCCCACTTCTAGTAATAATGGATTTACAGTGGGCGTTTGGATTAACATCTGTGTTGCTTGGAAAGGTGCCTGGAGGCCTTTCAGTGAACTGTCTTGACAATTGCCCGATCTGAGTTTCTAAATTCCGGATGGAAGCTTCTTGATTCCGGAATGAAGCTCGGGTTTCTTGCATAAATGATGAAGTGTCCTCTCTGAATGTATTTGTACTTTGAACAAAATCTGATGTAGTTTTTGACAATTGTGCAAATGCTTTCTCCCATTCTGATGTACTGCTTTGTTGTGAAGTTTGTGGTTGCACATTAGGATTGAGCTGGTGGTTCGAACTGTAACTGAATCCTGGGTGTTGATTCTGATTTTTATTCCTCCACCCTTGGTTTTGATTGTTACCATATTGATTCCTTCCCGGAGCTTTTTGATCATGCCAGAGTACATTGACTTCAGCATTTTCAGTTACTCGGTTGAAATCGCAATCTTCGGTAGCGTGAGTACCTGTACATATACCACAAATAATAGCAGAAGTATTAACAGAAGCTGCTTGAGTATTAACAGGAGAAACCTGGAATTCAGAAAATTGCTTTGTTAGAGCATCTAGTTGTTGTTGTTGTTTCTTGTTAGACTGTAGAATCTGTTCATTTTGGGCTAAGATGACATCGTATCCCTCTAACTTCATGATTCCTGCTCTCTTATGTGATACTGGAGCATTGTCAAACTCTTGTGATGCAAGAGATTCTAACAACTCCAAGGCTTCTTCTGGAGTTTTTGTCTTTAGTGACCCTCCAGCTGCAGCATTTACCAGAGTTCTGGTACTTGGTGTCATTCCTTGGAAGAAAATTTGTGCTTTCTCCCAAGCTTCAATACCGTGTTGTGGACATTTCCTAAGCAGTCCTTTGAATCTTTCCCAACCGTCATATAAAGTTTCACTTTCTTTTTGTTCAAAAGAAGTGATTTCAGCTTTGAGTCGTGCCATTTTTGAAGCTGAAAAGAACCGGGCTAAGAACTTTGTAGCTAGATCATCCCAAGTAGTGATGCTTCCTTGAGGAAGTGATTGTAGCCATGATCTTCCATCCTCTTTGAGTGAACATGGAAAGAGTCTAAGTAAGATAGCATCACGGGACACTCCGTTCATCTTCAAAGTATCACAATATAATAAGAAGTTCTCAAGATGAGTATAAGGATCTTCCATGCTCCCTCCAGCGAATTGATCTTTTTGGATCAGCTGTAATAATGCTGGTTTGAGCTCAAAGTTGTTAGCGTCCACATTTGGCCTAACAATGCTTGCTGTCTGTGGGACTCGAGCAGGAGTCATGTAATCTCCTAATGTACGTGGTTGTGGAATTTCATTTTCCGCCATTGCTTCCTCTCTTGGTTGTGTAGAGCTTGAAGCTTCTTTTTCTTGTTGTTTTCTTACTTTGGTACGTTTCCTATTCCTTCTTGCTGTCTTCTCTATTTCTGGATCGAATTGCAAGGAATCGGTGTCAATGGTACCTCGCATAAACCAGAAAAGAGACTACGAAAAAGAAAATAAGAACTTAATAACAGAATTTAAAAATTCAGAAAATAAGGTCCAATCTAAAGAATTAATAGTTACTATCAATGTTGAAATATTAATCCCCGGCAACGGCGCCAAAAACTTGTTGCTACTTTCGGCAAGTGCACCGATCGTACAAGTAATAAAGTGAATAAGTAAGATATCGTTCCCACGAGGATTAAACTCAAGCACCGATTCGCTATCGTTAATTTAGTTGAACTAATAAAAAGGAAGTAACGTAGTTTGTGTGTTGAAAAAGGTTGATAACATGTAATTAAAGTTCTGAATGTAAAGTGAATAACGGAAAATAAATGATAGAATTAACTAAGAAAATAAACGTAGTCAGGGTTCTGACTTCTCCTAATCTCCTCAATACGTTATGAATCAACTTGTTAAGAACCTGCTCTTAATGTATTGCCAATCGAACCTATCTAAGTTACTTAGGGCTCAATTCCTTGTTACCCTAACCTATGTAAACTTGGAAGAACTCTAGTTCCCCGATTATTCCCCAAGAAGACATGCATTAAAATTAAGGATCATAGGATTGCATAACTACCTTGTGTCTATTCCTATTCCTATTCCTAGACCACAAGGGTTATGATAAATTCATCAGATAGAGGTTCATGCACCAACATTCCTGTTGCCATACAATTCCCAAGGGTCATTCCATAAGGAGCAAACTCATGGAAAGCAATGAACACAGATGAATTTATTCAAATATAAAAAGAGAAGAATTCATAACAATTAATCCATAACATAATGATTTAATTAGGTTCCATCATCCCTAACTACAGAGAAACTAGCCAGACATGGTGAAATCAAACATAAAAATAACTATAAAAGCTTCCCCAAACTCCATTGGTGATTGGTGAATCTTTAACAGCTCCAGTGATGCACTGACTCCGATCTGTCTTCGCCGCTTCCAAGCATGTATCCGAGACTCCAAGGATCTCCAAGTGTTTTTCAGTGTGAAGTAGTGAGTAACTCTGGACCTTAGATGCCTTTTTAAAGGTGTAGAATTCGCACCTTTTGTAGAATATGCCAATTTGGAACAAACTATATTCCTTGGGCGCTTAAGCCCCCGTTGGGCGCTTAAGCCACCTAAGGCAGTAGGCTTTTCTTCATGTTGCGCGCTTAAGCGCGCTGTAGGGCGCTTAAGCGCGCTCTTCGTGCTGGAAATTCTTGTTTGTGGCGCGCTTAAGCGCGCTGGAGGGCGCTTAAGCGCACAGAGGCAGAGGCTGGATACGTTTCTAGGGCGCTTAAGCGCGCTGGAGGGCGCTTAAGCGCGCAGAGGCAGGAGCTGAATGTGCTTTCTGGGGGCTTAAGCCTCCATTGGGGGCTTAAGCTCCCTTTTCCAACAACCTGATAAGATGAAATCTTCTTTGTTTTGATCTTTATTTCCTTGGTTGTTGCCTTCATCTTTATCCAATCTTCCTCTGAATCCTCTTTTTCCAACAAACCTTTTAAAATATCAAGAATTTGATTTAATTAGTTGAATTTCAACTAATGATCATAATTACCAAATTAACCTTAGTTTCAACTTGTTTAACTGAATAATTCACATTACTTTAGTCTATAAAACAAGATAAACTGGAGGTTTTCTGTTGTCTTGACCACTTCTGAATCTCATATTACAAATTTCACTTCTAAATTGATACTCTTTTTGTAGGTATCTATGACTATATATTCCGCTTAAATTTACGGGGTAAGATATTCTTATTATCCATTTTTTTACTATCATTCCACTATCACTCTAATCACCATTGGATTAAAGGAAAAGTTGATTGAAGAGAGAGAAAAAAATAACTTTTAAATCCAATGATGATTAAAGTGGTAATAGAGTAGTATTAAAAAAAAAAAAGTAGTAGAAATATCCTATCTCTAAAATTATACCGAAATGAAGCTTCTCATTTATGTTTTTATACAATACACACGTTTCGATGTTAACACATTTAGATACAGTGAAGTCAAATTATTAAACAAAACCATTATGCCGACTGAGCTAGAAAAGTAAATTCAACTTTATTACGAGTTGACAATATAATTAATTTTGTAAGAGAAACGACCATGCGTTGCAAGGCATGATTGGCAACGTTGTTCATGATTTTATTTTCCTTTTCTACCATTGACATCAGCGTGATGTGAGTGTGTGCTAACTGCTAAGGCATTAGAATGTAGACATGGAGGAGGGAAAATACATGAATTTTGAAGTTGACTAAAAGCAAATCTAAGCTCACATTTTGTTTTAACTTTCTTATATAGGTCCTCGCTGCAAAAAGAAATTTTCTAATTATGTTTTACTGATAAGATATAATTATAATATTAAAATTATATTTTTTTATTCATCACATCAACCGATAATTTTCTGATGAGAAAGAAAAAAAATAATAACTTTTAAAATTATAATTATATCTTACAGACATACTCATAATTGATTGCTTCAAAAAATTTTGCTTTGCCCCGATATGAAAAATGATTTTGCCTTCTGATATCTCCAATTTTCTGATCTTTCAAGCCCGTGATAGGCTAATAGTTTCTTTTTCATTGAGAAAGAGTGATTACAAGGCTGTTAGACCCATTGGGTTTTTTTCTTTTGAGGTTTTAATGTTCAACTTGGTATTTAATTCATGATATTTATCAATGGGGTCATTGAGTGACGCGAGGGGACAGGCACTGAGTGCCGCGAATCACCTCCTGCATCACTCACACATTCATTTTTTTTTTTTCAATTGAGTGATGTCCCCTCTCCTGGAGAACTTATAAGATCGTGTCAAGTGACACAATCTCGTTAGTCTCGTTACCAAATGAAAGACAATAATTTTTGAAAGGCAATAATTTTTTAAAGACAATAATTTTTGACTCGGGTATCCAGATCAATTGATTTTTTTGTATTTCACTCAATTTTTCGAGATCTATGCAATTACACCTCATTTGACATATTTTATCTTCCATTAATATAGTTCAAATTTACAACAATAGTTCCACATTTTTACAAATTCGAACTATGTTTGTGAGAGTAAAATATGTCAAATGAGGTGTCATTGCGTAGATCTCAAAAAGTTATGTGAAATAAAAAAAAAACATTTGATTTGGATACCTGAGTCAAAGGTTATTATTGCCTTCTAAAATTTTTGCGGTAATAGAACTAACGAGATTGTGCCACTTGACACAATCCTACGAATTCCCCCGATGAGGAGGGACATCACTCATTTGAAAATAAAAATAAATGTGTAAGTAACGCGGGGAGGTTCGCGGCACTCAATGCTGCTGAGTCTCTTTTGTACCACTCAATGACCTCATTGATAAACACCGTGAATCAAATACTAAATTAAAAAAATTAAAGGGATAAAAATCCCCCGAATAGATCAAAGAGCCGTGATTATAATGAACCTTTTTCAATTGTCATCACTGTACAATTTCTCCACCTGTCTGAAATGTAATATTGCACAGGTAAGAAAGTTAATATTATTTCAGTTAAGGCAGTTCAAAATAATCGATGCAAATTAAACTGAATGTTTTTTTTGTTACATAATTAAATTGAATTTAATTGCATTTTTTTAACCAATTTCAAGAACTGAACCAAAAAAAATAGTTTCAAAAAACAGAAGAAACAAATTTAATTTGCTTTAACTCAAAAAGTCAAAACTGGTTCAAAATCAGTTAAGAACTAATTTGCATATCCAAACTTATTTAAAACTGATTTGGAATCAATTATAAATCATAAAATAATTTCAAACTATGAATCAGTTTCAAACTGGTTTTAAAAAAAATAAATCAATTTAAATAAAATAAAATAATTTGATTCTTTGAACGGAATTGGTTTAAACTCATCCATTTCATTTCAATAAAAAAACGGGTTTGAGTAGAATGATGCCCACCCTTGATTTCAGCAAGATCCTCATAAGCAAGAGATCAAGTCTTTCATCTCCTACACCACACTCAGCATAGAACTGAAGGTTTCACCCCATCCATTAAGTTTTGCTAGATCTCCATTAACATGATCATAGATTGTTTGGTCAGCCTTGGATCTCAAGAGTCCACACTTCATGGTGAACATGACAGCCTAATGGCACTGGATATAGGACATATCTATGGCCTCCCATAAATCTCCAATAATTAATGCCTCATCAATTAAATCAAGGGTTTTATTAATCTCATGTTAAAGGAGATAAGTTATCTCATGTCATAGAGACAAATTTGTGGGCTCCATCATCTGAAAAAAAAAAGTAAAGAAAAATGTGGCATAGTTATCGAAGGGGTGTAGAAGAAAAAATTATCACATGTAGCATAAGAATAATTTTTCCCTTAAATCAAACAAGAAATAATTATTACAATGACCACTTCATATCTGGAGCAATTTAATCAAACAAGATAGGACCACCTTGTATTTCTTCCTAAAATAATGGATCAATCAGCTGGTCAAAAAAAAAAAAAAAACCAAAAAACAAAAAGCCATGCTGAAAGATATTCATTACCAATCAAAATTCTTTGTCTTTGGTGTCTGCATGAAATTGAGGAATCGCATAGTTAATCTGCTTGCTTAGATTCTCCACTTTCTGATTATTCTCTGCTCTCACAATAAAGTAAGCAAATCAGAAACTAGAGGTGACAAATTATTCTTTTAGTATGAAATGGCAATAGAGAGAAAATCTCTAGGTTTATGATCACATAGGCTATAAAAAATGATAGACTGGTAGCATACAACATGAAACCCGGATTTATATTATTTCTCACAAAAAAACACTTTTTGATCGTGCCACATTACATGCGAGCTGGGATTAGTACACTTCATAAGAGGCAAAAAAATATTTCCGGCAATTCATGTTTCTTATCTTCAACTTACATTAAAGTTTAGGAGAAAAAAAAAAAAAAACTTCAACTTAGATTTATTCAGGAAAAGATGTTTATGCAGTTAATGCAGATAAGTTATCTGCATTTATTCCCAAAACGACGTCGTTTTGTTATTGAAATCTTAAAAAATTATAAATATAAAGACTTTTATAACCCTGAAATAAATTAAAATTACAAAAACACCATGATTTTATCTCAGAATGACGTCGTATTGGACTTATGACAGATAACTTATATAAGGTAACCGAAGAAAAACCAAACCCTTTATTCAATGAAAAAATAAAATAATGAAGGGATAGGATATTGTGACACACAAATAATGTTACGCACAATGTTACGACCACATCTTAACCGTTAATTTCCGCCGATCAACGATTATCATTTTTCAAATCAAACTCATTACTTAATTATTAATTCGCAATAAAAACCTTCATAAAATGCCTCCCACGCCTAAATAATATTCTATGCTCAACTCTCGCAAAAGTCAAAAGTACCAAAACTAATTGCTACTATTATTTAAACTTAAAAAAGTCCACCACCTTCCCCCTTATAAAATCTTCCTCATTCACATTCAACACTCCAAAAAAAAAAAAAAAAAACTTAACTGCTTCTCCTAGCCTTTTACTCAAACTGATAGTCAACTTAGCCTAAAAGAAGGAAAAATAAATAAATGCATAAAAAAACTGCTATGAACATGAAGAAAACAACATTTTCATTTTAAAAAGTGTAACAAAGTCAACACCCCCCTTCCTCTGAACTCTTCTACTTAAGTTCAACCCTGTTCTGTTCTTGTTCCTTCCCCTTTTCTCTTCTTATGCTCCTTCTTCTTCTCTGCAATGCAAGTTCTTCCACTTGTAGCAATATCACACCAAAAGCTCAAAACTTGAACCCTGCATTGCATTGTACTCTCCAATGGGTAACAGAATTGTAAAGGCATGTCTCTGCAACGCCGGCGCCGGTGCCGGTGCCGGTGCCGGAGATATCTCCGGCAGTTTCGACAACAAGAGGATTAGTTTCCTCTCCGGCCAATACAATAAAACTCTTGGCAACTCCATCTGCTACGTCAGACCGGACCCGAGTCGGTTCGCCGGCGATGTGTCCTCCGATGATGACATCACCCTCATGACTTTCCGGTCAGTTTCCGGCGCCACTGTAAGTGCAAACTCGTCATCAACACCATCTACTTCTCTTGAAGATTCTCTTCGGCACAGCACCGTTATGGATTCCTCTGCTTCGTTTGAAAGCTCTGGTTCCTTCACTCCAACAATGGTGCCTCTGCAACTGCAACATCGACACGATCCTCGTGGCTTCTCTGTGGGTGGCTCCATGGAGAGAGGGTTATCTTGGAGTCCTGTGATGGGTCGCTACATTCCAAGTCCTCATGATCGTGTTTTGAAGGGCCACCCCATTGAGAAAGTTTCTGAACCTGTTAAGAAACAGAAGAAAAGCTTGAAGCAAATTCTGAGTAGAGCGTTTTTCAACACACTTTCGTTAGGGAAAAGGTTTGTTCCCAAGGAAAACGAGAATGCTAATAATGCTAGAGTTAGTTGTAGTACTAGTTCGAGTGGTGAATTGAACTTGCATGGTGTTGAGAGTGATAAATGTTTGGGTGGTGGAGAGCTTTTAATGGGGTGTCAGAATCTTCATTGGGCTCAAGGGAGAGCTGGTGAGGATCGTGTACATGTTGTGATTTGTGAGGATCATGGATGGGTTTTTGTTGGGATTTATGATGGGTTTAATGGCCCTGATGCCACTGATTATCTTCTTAACAATCTGTTTTATGCAGTGAATGATGAGCTCAAGAGTGTACTTTGTAGTACTCATAATTCTAAATCAATGACTAATGATTCTAATATGGCCAATTCTAGCGCGTTGGATGAAAAAGTGTTGTTACCAGTTAAGGGTATTGGGGTTGTTGATGGTTGTTGTTCTTCAGGTTTTCATGAAGAAAAGGTAAATTTGGATGGTGTGTCAATGAGAGAAGAGGGAATGAATAGGAGAAATAGTAATAAAGGGGATGGTGGTGAAAAAGTTGACATTGAAAAGAGGATGAAGGTAAACTTGAGTCTAGGAGAAGCAAAAAGTGTAGCAGATTTTAGCCACTCAGATGTGTTACAAGGTCTTTCAGAGGCGTTGAGTAAGACTGAGGATGCATTTCTGAAGATTGTTGATGAGATGATTACTCATAATGCTGAGTTGGCTATGATGGGTTCTTGTGTTTTGGTAATGTTGTTGAAAGGTGAAGATGTTTACTTGATGAATGTGGGAGATAGTCGTGCTGTCTTAGCTACTCAGACTGGGGATTCCCTTCAACTCACAATGGAGCATAGCACTCACATAAAAGAGGTAATTTTTGTAAATTGTTTTCTGAGCAATAAACGGGCGAACCGGAACAGTGATAAAACTGTTCCTTCATGACTGAAAGGTCATGGGTTCGAATACAAAAAATAGTCTCTTTGCAATTATGCAAGGGTAAGGCTGCGTACAAGGATTTCCTCCACCCCACACTCGCTAGTCGGGTTTAACGGGGAGTGGTTTTATGTTTTTTTGTTTTCTAGCAATAAAAATTGTACTTTTTTTAAGTTCATACATATGACTTAGTTTGTGAGATCTTTTCTGAATCTCAGGAGGTTTACAGGATCAGGAAAGAGCACCCAGATGATCCTTCTGCAGTAACAAAAGGCAGGGTTAAAGGTTACTTGAGTGTCACAAGGGCTTTTGGTGTTGGGTTCCTTAAGAGGGTAATTTGATAATCTATGCTGAAATTGCTTAAATTATACTACCAAAAAAACATGCCATGCTAGTTTCATCCTCTTATTTTTACTATAATATTGAATTAGATTATTGACTATCTAATCACAAGACATACCAACTTTGTTAAGAGTCAATTTATGTTGGATTATTTCATTGCTCTAAAGTTTCTTAATTTTGCAGCCTAAACAAAACAATGCACTATTAGAGAGTTTCAAAGTTAGCTACAAAGGGGAATCTCCATATATCACTTGTAACCCTTCACTCAACCATCACAGGCTCAGCCCAAATGACAAATTCCTGATATTGTCTTCTGATGGACTTTATCAATACTTCACCAATGAAGAAGCAGTTACCATAGTAGAGTCATTCATCACTTTATTTCCAGATAAAGATCCTGCACAATTTCTCATTGAAGAAGCACTAAGTAGAGCAGCCAAAAAAGCAGGTATAAAAAAAGCACTTTTTCTTCCAAATATATTTCTACAAGAAAGGAATTAATCATTAATAAGTCAAAAACAGTATCTTAGTGAGCTTGACTTTCAATATTAATGTTGCAGGTATCGAGTTCCATGAGTTGCTTGATATCCCACATGGGGAAAGGCGTCTTTACCATGATGACATCTCTATTGTCATTATCTCCTTGGAGGGAAAAATATGGCGTTCATTAGCGTAAATATTAGATACACATGTGATATATATAACAACTAATTTCACTTAAACTAATTCAAAGTTTGGGGATATTTCTTGTTCTTGTTCTTGCTTCTTCTTCTTCTTCTTTTCCTACCCCATTTTATCATTTCTTTATATGGAAATAGATATATCTTGTTGTAGGAAATTGGTTTTGTCGTGCTATAGACACAATCAATATGGACCCCACCACTTTTAAAATAAAAAGAAAAGAAAAGAAAGTGGTGGGGTCCACATTGGTTGTGTCTATAACATGACACAACCAATTTCCTACAACATGATATATCTATTTCCCTTCTTCTATAATACCAAAAGATTTAAAATTAGGCTGCTTGGGCACACAACAGCTACCAATTCAATTCAATTCATTTCTAGGCAGCTATTATATAAGAAAGAAAAGAGTGAGTTTTGAAGCGGTCGACGTTGTTCCTTGTGATCGAAAAGTCACGAGTTCAAGTATGATAAAGAATCTCTTTACAAAATTATAATGGTGAAACTGCGTGCAGTTGACCATAACCCCTATCCTCACACATTGGAGAGCCTCATGCATGGTTTTTTTTATTATTCGAGCAAAAAAGAAGTTTTGTATTGATGACCTCTCTTTCTCAATTGTATATCTCCATTATTGCAAGTAATTAAAAACTGTGTCGTAATTTGATTATGAAGTCATGGGTTTTTTTAAATCTAATGATAACAAAACAGGCATGCACTTAAGTGACCAAAGATCTTCATTTTTAAATTCTTCAAGTATTTAACTTATCGGTTTCAAACTATAAGAAACTGAAAATGGGGGACCAGAAAATAGTTTGATTTTGAAGTACTAGGTTGATAGTCAAAGGGCTTGTCCTTTTTTATTTCAAACTCCTCATGGTAGAAATTAATTATTATTTAGATAAAATAATCTTTGGCAAATTGACTTTGAAAGCAAAGTTTTAGCTCGAAGCAAAATAAACCATTATGATATTTTCTATTTGTTTAATCACCAATTAGTGTCAATAGAACAAGCACAATTCAATCATGACAATTCTAGAAGCAATCTAGAAGATTGAAAAAATCAAGGGAAAATATACTCTTATGTTGTAGGAGAGTGTTTTTCTCTCCTACACATACATCCATTTTCGTGTTACTTTTTTTTTCAATTTTTCTTTTTTTTTATAAGTGGGTGGGTCCCACACATTATTGTATCTATAGCATGAGAGAGTTCTCTCTTATTACATGAGATTAATAAAGCCCAAAAATCAAATACGTACATACATAGAGCACCTAAGGCAGATTTAATTATTTTTAATATTGTTCAAATAAATAATTATGTGCAACTTGGATTGACAAATTTATCAGTTTTTATTTGTTCAGAGTGCAAATTATTAAGAGAAAACTTCTCTCATTCAGTGTTAATACTCGGATAATGGTCAATCTTGAGATGTGAAAATGTTATAATATTGGAGTGCTTGTCTTAATTTTAACAAACAAAATGAAATATACCTAAAAAAAAAAATAGAAAATGGAATTATTTGAACCTTTTTTTGAGGTAGTTGAAGTGTGGCTCAACTGCAACACCTTGACTTTTACATTAAGTGCGTTTTAAAAGTATGGAAATTTCTAAAGAATTCTGAAGATTGAGAATAGTATAATGCTATGTAAAGGGATTGAAAATAACTACGTAACTACACAAAATTGAAATAATGGAGCAAGATAGTCGATCAGATGAAGTTTTTGTACACATTAGAGCGGAGGAAAATTTCGGAGGAAAATTAGTGCAAAAGATTGCTAATAAGGAATTTTAATCTTAAAAGATATAAAAATTAAATTATTAAGAAGGAACACAGATAATTCATTGGAGAAATATCATAAGATTTTAGATAATAGATAAGAATATCTTCATGAAATTTTTTAAAGAATGATTATTATTTGTTAATGAATACTTATTTGTTTACATTAAGTTGTTAATTGTCAGGTACATGACTTTCATATTCGAGAGTAGGGTGAATTGAGTATTATGTCCAGGATTAGTTTGACTCGTAATCAATAAGTATATATAAGTTTTCAACTAAAACTAATTGTTTATGACCGTTTACAACACCTTTATACGCATAATGGCTATAAGGATTTAAATTTTTTTGTGAGGGATTCAATTCTTTACTTTTTGGGAAGGAGGATTCGAATTCTTCTCACGAGGGATTTGAATCCCTTCAACTTACAATGAAGAATTCAAATACCTACAAGGAGGGATTTGAATCTCATCTTGACATCAACAAATTATGCAGTTCAAAATGGTGTGCCTTTGATTCCAATGCGTCCAAACCTTCTCAAATGAATGTTCTTGACTTGGAAAAAATATTTGAATGTTCTAAAACATGTAAAGAATATTTTTCATGGGTTTTTCAAATCATTTTCAAGAATATAAAAGCTATGGACCATGCAATTGAAAAACAATTTTAGTTTGCGCTCATGCAATGCAATCCAATATATACCGTTACATATACTTCTAAGTCTTAAATGTATAATCTAAATAAGATATTAGACTTGGCTTCATGTCTTGAGTCAAGGATCTAGGTTCTTTACTTGAGTTTGATGCTTTGACTTGTTTAGCAAAACTTGGTACTATGTTGGACTCAATCCTCTTTTACCTTGACTTCTGATATTAAGCTTTTCTTGAATGTATTCCACAATTTGTTGCTTGGATGTTGGCTTTTATCTTGGAATTTCCCTTCGTTTCTCTTGATTCCTTGATATACTTCTTCCAAACTCAGCCATGTTCTTACCACTTTGTTATCTCATTATTCTTATGTGACTCCAATATTTATCTTCAATTTTCGCACATGGTTTATACTTTTTGTTTTTGACCAATTCTCTTTACTTTTTGTTGTTGCCTCTTCTTTATCATCAAATCATACCTTGTATCCACATTAACAATTACAAATTTTGAAATTATAAATTAAATATATGAAATTAGCAAGAAATTTATCAATAATTATTACTTTTATTGGTAATTATTTGTTCAAACTCAATGATAAATGAAGTTCTATATTAAATCCAAAAGATTATAAAGAAATTCACACCAACAAAAATATTGCTTATTATTAAGGGGTCGTTTATCTTCATTTACTGGCAACATGAATAAATACAGTTCTATACACAACAATACATATATATGACGAAGATATTTATAATTATTTTTCGTAAATGTGAATTAACAATATTTATTAATGAGTGATTATTTATTCTCTTTAAGTGAATATTACTCTATTATGAGAATTTTAGTCTATCAAATGAAATATTATATCACACCTACTCCTTCCAAATAAATTATGTGGTTGTTCTTAATAATTTAGACATTATATGTCTTATGAGATTAACATGACTAATTATTGGTCCTTGGTATAAGAAATTTCTCATGTATATGTGATAAGTGTATATGCTTTAGTATTTTGGAAATTGTATGATACACGATTCATAGTATATTTTGATAAAATTTGTCAACCAAAGAAGACAAACAATGGAGTGAATTGCATGGAGGTTGGAATCACTCCATTAATTGCTAAAACTGTCCGATATATATCAAAACCGTGAATCACGGTGTTCCACCAATTCAAAATATTATAGTATTTCCTTTGATTTTCGATATTGGTTTTCATTGCTGGTTCCTTTGGTTTTCGATAATGGTTTTCATAGCTGGTTTTCACATTGGTGAAAACGTCACCATTTGACTTGTCAGTTGCAATTTAATGACTTCAATGTTAACATTTACCACCATTTATATTCCTCTTAAATATGTAGGTCACCAGACTCATCTCGCTCATATATTTAAATTTCAACAAATATGAATAATAACTACTGCCTCATAAATTTTAAATTTCAGTAAGTATTAGCAATAACTCATAAATTTTAAATTTAAATGATTTTTTTCATTATGTTTCTCAATCTTATGACTTGATAAGATTTATGATTCATGATTCACAATTCAAAAATTAGTCTAATGGTTCATAATTTGAATTGTGATTCAATTGAAGAGTAGTTCTAAGCATGTTTGGATGATGACGGGAGATTGAAGAACAAATCCCAAGTGAGCGTTGACGATGACAACAAGCAAAGAAGTCAAAATGCTATAAATAACCTTTGGCCATGTCACTCCTACACATTATAGCTTGTGGTCTTATCAAATTGAAAGGTGTCTAGATGTTAAAAATAAGATCTATAGGAGCCAAATGAAGATCCAAAGTTTCTGGATGATACATGAAGCAAAGGCGAAGAATTAAAGATTTTAGCATTATCCTATGTAGTGATACATTAACATCTTGTGGTTGTCCTCTTTAATTTTTGAATCTTTCACTCCAAGATTGTCATGCTCAAATTAGATTGCCCTCGATTATGATATCTTGTTTTGATTGATTTTAAATAGAGTAAACATCCTTTTTGGTCCCTGGTAATATCTACGAAATCCTTTTTAGTCCCTGGCAATAAAAAAGGACCAAATTGGTCCCTAAAATTATGAAAAAAGGGTCACTTTAGTCCTTATGTCAATTGTAATAAGTACTCCTTGGTCCTTTTTTCATCATTTTAGGGATCAATTTGGTCATTTTTTATTGCCAGGGACTAAAAAGGATTTCGTGGATATTGTCAGGGACCAAAAAGGGTGTTTACTCTTTTAAATATGTCACATGAACATTCATTTATTATCTTTCATGACATTCATTCATTCGAGGTTTATTTATTTTTTAGGAATATATCCTAGAAATGTAGTAGGTCATATTTTGAGTGTGTGCATCATAAAAATGTATTTAGAATCTCTTTAAATATCTTTTAAAATATCCTTAAACACAATATAAATCGCCGCTAAAATATAATTTCAGGTGGTTGAGTAAAGTCGCTATGAAATAACTATCATCGGGTGACACTCATAAAAAAAAACTATCATTGGGTGACTGGTTTCTTGCAATGAATGCTTTATGATTTTTCTATACATATTTTAATTACATGTATGCATAATAAGATTATTCTTATAATTATATATATATATATATATATATATATATGAATTTCTCTTGTTAATAGAAATTTAAAATGCAGGATATAAACTTGAATTGATATTTTAAAATTGGATTTAATATTTTTGCTTTTAGAAAAAGTTTTTCTGTCACACTAATATACAAGTGAGTAAGTCTTACTGTAAACAGAACAGAGAGGAAAGATTAGTGAGACTCACTCACTTTTATGTGACTGAAGCAAAAAAAAATAATATTATGCAATAAAAATAGAAACATTTTTCCTTGAAAATTTTATTATGGAATCCCTTAATAACTATTATCTATCAATCTATAAGAGTTGAAGTGCTTAAATCATTTATGATATTGATGAAAAATGTTGAAACTCACTAATTGCAATTTTGAATGCATACAATTTTTCAAAAAAAATTACATGTTGGTGGGATCTTGTCTTGACAATGAGTTACTTTGAGCTCAAACATTACCTGTAATCCTCTTCAATGTAGGAAGAAAGTAACAATCACCTTTATTTTATAGGTAGTGGTTACTTTTAATTGATATTATTTGTAATGATGATTGACTATTTTGCCCTTATCTATAGAATTTTTTGTCACTTTGACCCCTTTGAAAACTATATATTAATCTACCCTTTGTTGACTACTTGACCAACACTTACTTGAGTAAATCGGGTCACTTACTCAAGTAACTCACGTCCTCGAGTCAATGATCTCATTCACTCGAATAAGTATCGTGCAAGGGGTTATATTTCAAAACCCATCTTACTCGAGTATCGTCTACATTTATCCCGGTTGTTCTTTTATCCCTCCTCATCTGAAGTCTGAAAATTGCTTGACCAACCATAAAAAAGCTCCAAATCATTTGGCAAGGTTGATTTCCATCATCAATCTCTCACTTTCCCCCGGTTTTATAGCAAATTCAATGGCTATTTGTGTGAATTCCAAAATCCAAACCTTAACCCCCATTTAATCAATTTTTCAAATTTTTTACTCAATTTGGTATGTTTTTGTAGCTTTCTATGTTATTAATGACTGAATATTTCTCTCTAATGATTGATAGTCGATCACATAAATGTCCCGCTGAGAATAGACGTACTTAGAATCACCACGATGGGTCCAGTGATATATCATCTAGGTTGGTTCATCCTAACCCTGTGGATATGTGATACGGGTATTTGTTCCAGAATGATCAGACTGAGACATGTCAGTTTGTATCCGAGTATCTTCCTAGAGCATAGTCAAACTAAAGTCTTGGTATTTGACATTTTTTATTACGAATGACATTGAATCGTCACCTTCTTATTCCCTTGATGTGATCTGACTTAAAATTGGTAGAGGTGCACATGAAGGGACAAATCTATCTTCATGACCATAATACAATTCTGTGTCCATATGCATAGATTGGTAAGTAAAAAAAATAATTGATCATTGTCAACTTCGACATATATCTTAATAAATTTTTGTGTAAACTGACCAAGATATGCATCGATCATACACCCCACATCTTCATTATCATTTATATTATTACCAAGGTAGCACCCATTAGAAGACTTATACTTGTTGAACCCTAAAAGTTTGAATTGACAAAGATCTTAAGTTTTGAAGATAACAAAGCACAAGCAAGCACAACATGCAAGCACAATGAGGAGATCAGTGCTACAAGTCCCAAATGATGTAAGAAGACCATAGCAACCTCAAAAAGAAAAAAAGAGGTCAAAGAGACAAAGTCAACTTTAAAGTCAAAGTTTCAAGTGATTTAGAAGGAGAAAACTTGAAGCAGAAGGAATTGAAGCCAAGTCAAAATCTCAATAAGTCAGAAATGTTATATTAGGTATGGAAACCAAGGGGATGGAGTTTAGTAAGCTCTCTCACCAAGGAATCCATACTAACTTCAATAATATATGCATTTAAGTAACATAAATTGTCTAATCATGCATATATGATCACACACATGATAATATGCTATACAGAGGTTACATATATTCATTCATGTGTTAGAAGTCATTAGAAATTGTTTGTAGTTTAGTTGGATAAAAAATTGCATAAATAGGCACTTATGTTCTGGTGTTACTCGAGTAACTCAGAAATAGTTACCCGAGTACATGACTTACTCCAGTAACCTATGTCACTTACTCGAGTAAATGCTCAAGAACAGTTGTTCAAGTACATGTTGGATACTTACTTGAGTAACTTATAATAGAAAGCTAAAAACTAGGAATTTCGATTTCCCATGGCTATAAACGGATAATATATCCATCAGACTCCTATATAAACATGTATTAAAAGTTTCTAGGCACGAATTTCAAAGAGTTCACATCAGATTACATAGAATTCACATTGATAATCATTTAAAGGCTATTTTGCATACTTGATAAAGAAGGCTTGTCAATTCTTCTTTCTTCTTTGTTTTTAATGGATTGAGAAGTTATTTTGATATGTTTTAGATAGGTTTGTTGTTGGAAGTGAAATTGAGTGATTGGAAATATCCTATAAGTGTATATAGGTTGAGAGAGTGACCAAGATTAGTCAAGATTCTTGTATATCTCCATTTTAACTCTAATTTTCAAAAGTGGTTGGAAATTCTGAATTTAGTGGATATGCGACAACAGTCTGGACGTAGCCTTTGTGTGGTTTGAAGGTCAACCAAGGTAAATCACTATGTTTAATCTTCTAACCCTTAAACTCCTTGATTTTCATTTTTGACTTTGTTATTGATGTGTTTTAGACTTGGATCCAATTTTTTTTAAGGGTATATAAGGATTAGAATATGTTCTTGATTGAATTCCATTCATTCCTCGTAATTTGGATTAAGGGGCAAAGATTTCTTGCGAAATAAGTTATCACAATTCACCATTCTTGTGGATTTAAGCCATTCTTTGTTTAATAGTACCTAATTGTCCTATGAGAAATATATTGATTGCCTTAGAGCCCCAATTTATCATGAACTCTCCTTTTGAAATTCTTATATCTAGTGCCATATTTGATTTACATCATTTTTGTTTGACTTTCAAAAGTTAGACCATTGGACCTTGAATTTATTTACCATTGTGGTAGACAATCGCAACAAAAATTTGGGAACTTGAACTCATATTTGCCTAGAATAGGGATTTAGAGATGGGTTCAGATTTTTGCATAAAAATTCAAAAATCTAATGATAATAACAATGATTAGATTAGGGAAAAGGTTTAGGGTGGAGACGTGAGATTTAAAATATTGGGTTGCTTTACCAAAAAATAAATAAAAAATATTGGGTTGCAAGAAGATAAAAAAAATAAAAAATAAGTAGTAAAAAATGATAAAAATTGTAAGAAAAGAAGATGTGGGCATCGCCCTATTAATAGCCTCTGACCGACATTTACTTAAGTAAATGAAGGTCAAACATGGACAAATTGATATATAGTTTGAAAGTTGGGCACAAGTTTGTATATAATTTTAAAATGGGATAAAATGGTAATTTTTTTTTATGAACAAGGGAAAAATGATCAATTAGCCTATTTGTTAAGAATTAATTCACCCAAAAGTTTAAGCGCTTATGTGAATGCCACATTAATGATTTTATATTTTATTTATCTAATATGCTCTCTCACACAAGAGCACACTGGACTTGAAAGGTGGACAACAATGGCGGAGCCAGGATTAGAGGAGAGGGGGGAGAAAAATAATTTTTTGTTTTGCATAATATTAGTAATTTTTTTTACCTATTGGCCTCGTAGGAACTCATTTGGTTAATTTCTTACCAAAATATTAACATTTAACAACATTTGAAAGATTGAAAAAAATGTACTATTGCTCGGTCCAACAGACATAAAAAGTAGTTTAAAATAATAATTAAAAAAAAGTGCCTTAACTTAAACAATGATTTTAACTACATATTTTTTGAAAAAGAAAATAAAAAACTACAACCAAGTTGTCCCAAAAAGTGAATCTTTTAAGTTAAAGCAAGCTCATTTTCTGTATATTAAAGCACTACATAAAGAGAAACACAATTATGCAAATGAAAAGAGAGCAAAAAGGTGGCAAGCTAATTAAGATCACTTCATTTGACTCTTACTCTACGTGTTTAATGATTTAATGTTTCATTGAGGATTACTTTTCAAATTGAAAGATAAATTGTGTTGGACAAATAAATAAATAAAAAATCAAAACACGTATGAACCAATAAATTAAAAAAGATTCATATAGATGAGTTTATTTATCTAAACATTAAATCACCGAAGGTCGGTATAAAAAAAATGTTAATCCGTGGAAGATAATGAGTCGAAACAAAACGTTCAAAACATGGGGATGATATGAACGGATTTTGAAACAAAACAATCAAATAATAGTAGCATTGTTAATTTCATAAAAAAAAATTAGAGATAGTGAGAGACCTGAGATGAGAAGATTTATTAAAATTGAGAGAGAATTTTTTTCATGGGGATACAAATGAGGCCATGAGGGTTTGTTAAAATTGATAGAGGAATAGCAATAGGAATAAAAAAGATTTGTTAAAATTGATAGAGGAATAGCCATAGGAATAAAAAAAAATTGAGTATAGTGTGATATCTAATGGTGTCATGACGAGTAATTTTATACTATACAATTTTTAAAACAAATAATTTAATAATATTAACAAAATTTTATTTTATATATATTAAAAAGAATTCTTAAAATTTGGGGGGGGGGGCGGTGGCCCCCCAGCCCCCCTAACTCCGCCATTGGTGGACAATGCATAACTCTACTTACATGTGCTAAAGAAACTCTTTAATATTTAATATTTATTATTAAATTGGAGGAGACAGGATCAAACTCGCAACCAAGCTTAAATGCTATATGAAACAACCAATTTTCCCAAAAGATTAAGGTCACATTAATATTTTTATATTATATATGTCTAACAACTGTGTGTGTACTTGGATTGACCATTAATTATTTATGACATTGAGCTAAACACATATTTTGAATTGTAGACCTACAGTTATTACTTATTGAATGAGTATGTAAAATTCTGAACCTTTACTATGTTATGCTTCTTTCTGCAAATTTTTGCGATCAAATGAAAAGTGTAGCTATACCAAATGAAAATTCTAAAGATATATGGACATATATTGGGTAATAGCATAATTTGGTCAGAAGAACTCCTGGATTGGAGGCCATTTGAAGCTCTAAATTGATGGTTGAACTTTAATCACAAGTTTTGTTTATAAAAGGTATATAAGATAGTCAAACATGTCTATGTCGTTTCATGGCAAACAAACTAGTCCAAGTGATCTAGATCCATATTAAGCAGGATGAAGGGTCTAGTCTAATAATAGCCCAAAAGACCCAAAGACAAAGACTTAGTAAGTAAGAAAACCCATAGATATGCATACATGCAATCTCGCGAATGCACAACTGGATTGACAACAACTCAAGACTCATGAATCTCCTTAATAATCAATAGCTAAGGAACATACAAGAGATTCCATCTAAGCATACATATCATGGTTCGCCAAAGGCGTCCCACGAACAAGATAGGCTAACAAAGCCATCACAATTCACCGATAAAAATATATGCCACCGTACTGAGGTGGCATAAGCAGATGTCATGTTGTTACTATGAAGAGAGACTCAAAGCCCAATTATGATCATTTTCTTTTCTTTTAGTTAAGCTTATATACTTACCAAAAAAAAGTTAAGCTTATAACTCATATACTAACTTGAGTGTCAGTGTATCTTGTAGGTACTCACTCTCATTTGTTCCGGACAAATAAACTTCTCCAGCATCAAAGTCATTATCCTCTGGATACCATCCCTCATAAAAGAAGAACGGATCTCGTCGCAATTATCATTCAATCATCACTTGAACCAAGCTCAACTATGTATGATTAGGACCAATTCCTCTTGGACTGATCACCAAGTATGAGTATTTATTTGGGAAAGCTATTGTTTTAGATTTTTAATGTTTGAAAAGTTTGGGTTTAGTTTAGGTATCAGTCATCCTCTTAGGATTTGAATTTTTGCTAAGATCTAATTTAGAACCCTAGTATTATACAAGAAATTTGTAGGAATTTGAAAAATCCCCAACTACTTAAATTTATTTTTGATTGACCATTCTACTTAAATTTATTTGTTGGTCTGTTCCTTCGTCAATTTGAATGGTTTTCAAAAGTAGTCGGTAAAGATAGTTTTGGGAAGAAACTTCATACATGCGGGTTAATATATGGTTTGTTAGTACTAGAAAGTTTGAGGTTTAGAAACCATTAGTAAGTACTAGGTCAAATGAATGGTTTAAGTTCAAATTGGAGTTATTATAATCTAAGAAGTAGGAAGGTCAATGTCTTTATAGTGTACCTACTGCGTAATTTATCATATATTCAGTTTCAAAACTCATTCAAACTATTCTAATCGTAAATCATTGCCGGTTTGACCATTCAACCAGTTGTGAGTTCACAACGCTTTCATGCAAAACTTGTTTGATTGTCTTAGCCACTTAAGATAAGGCTAGATTATGGTCGAAAGATGTGCAACACAATGGTAGCATGCACTTTTGACTCATTCACATTTGCGTTGCATAATTAGGAATGTTTTATAGCAAAGTTTACTGTCTTGGCTAACGCATTAAGTAGATTAAAACAAACTCTTCCTACACTCATCATAAAAAAATGTCACTCATTTTTTTATTTATTGTTTTTTTTAATAAGTGAGTTCCACACTTCATGTATCTATGACATGAGATTTGAAATCTCCTATCACATAAGATTTATTTTTCCCTTAAATAAATTAAAAGCCCATGAAGGCATACTTTATTATGGAGTGTATCTGTTATATTAATTTATTAGAAACGGATCCACTTACCACCAAAAAAATTTACCACTCTTATGACCAATTTAATCACCGTTGATTTCCGTCAATTTAACGATTATAATCTATTGGAAATTAATAGCATTTATTGTGTCATATTTATTAAATTAATTATTAATTCCCAATAAATTATAACCGTTAAATTGACATAAATCAATGGTAATTAAATTGGTTTTTTTTTTGGTGATAATCATAGCCCTAATAATAATAACAATGATGCATCTATTTCAAATTAACAAAAATCTTGTGTTGCCGGACGAGTAAAATCAATAAGAATTTACAAACTTCAGAAGATATTGATAAATAAATTATAAAACTGAGTTTTTACAACAATGAAGGAGAATGGTAACTTGGTCAAGGAGAAACTTCATACTGCATGGCTGTGTCTATATACTGAAGGTAGGATCCATTTCATACAGGTGAATAAGATGAACAACCCCAGCATATTCTCTAACTCAATAATCATTAGAGGTAAAAATCATGCTCAGAACATAAATGGGAGGATATTACTTCATGAACTTCAAGAAATGCAGATCCAAGATAAAAATGGCAACGAAAAATGGGGCCCTTAGCTGAAATCCATATTATGGCAAGTGGGATTGCATGGATAAGGGCAGTCAATACGCTTTACCACTTCTCGGTCAAAGAACCAATCAGCAACAGATTCAGCAATTGTCTGCTCCAGAGGAAACAACAGTAAAGGATAGTTAAAAGAACAGTTAGGTATGAAAACTAGAATATAAACCAGACCGGGACTGGAATTTGCTGAAGCTATGTTGTTGTTTATTTCTATTCAAGTCACAACAAATACTTGACTGTAAGGATTCAAACATGGGTCATAGCATCAATAAAAATTACAGATTTCATAAATGGAAACTATGGTGCACCGACACCGGCGCGGAACACGATACGATACGACACGACACGCCTAGCCTACACGTTAATTCTAAAAAATGTCATATTTCGACACGTTGAGACACATTTTGATATTAAATAATATTTTTAATATATATAATATAATTTATATTTAATAAATATAACAACCCCTAATAAGTCATATAAACAATCAAATATTCAAATTTCATAACATAAATATAAACAAACAAAAAAATCCGTACCTTCTTAATTTTTCATGTCAAATTTTATAACAGAAAAAATTGATTCATAAATTATTTTTTTTATGTTTTAATTAATAGAATAAAATTTAGACCTAAAAAAAGCGTGTCGAAACATTGACCGCGTGTCCTAAAATGTTAACCGCGTGTCAGAGCGTGTCGGTGTCCAACACACATTTTTTTTGAATTTTCAGCGTGTCCGTGCTTCAGGAAACATAATCACCTTGAAGTGCTTCATTTCTCAATTACACATCCTTATATATATATATATATTATATATTTTTATTTTTTCCAATATTATGTTTTCTCAACTATATGAATCTCAAGTGTCAAAATATATATTACAAAATCACTTATGGATAATTGTAAGGAATAGGAAACAAGTCAAAATTCACTGCAATTAACAATCATTAGTAAAACACCACAATAATTCAAACCAATCACAAAAGACTAGGCATATAAACAATCTTGGGACTGCAATTTCATAGAACTTAATTATTTTTAGATGACTATTACGAGGCAAACACAACTAAGAAATTGGGTGAATGCCATTACTTGAATAGTAGTTATATGATCTCTGCAGCATATATGAGAACTAAAAAGCCAAAACTATGGTTACCATATCGTTTATTTTAGGAGAATTGGGTGAATGCCATGTCTCTCCCATCCAAGTCTGGCAATGGATAAAGCATGAATTTATAAACATTCCAATCTCCTTTCGTTGCTGAAATTCATTCACAGCCTTCAGCAAAGAACTACGGAAACCTGACCATGATAACTTAGCAAGTTATTCAAGCATCACTATAGGTACTACAGTCAGTTCTCATGTCAGATCATCATTATTATCCTATGCCACAGTTTAATCCGACATCTGTGGTACTTTGAATCTAAACCCATTGAAGGTTTACAAAAGTTTAAAAGAAAAAATTAAAAAGAAAGTTTTCCTGTTTGAAGGTTGATATTGTAAAGAACCAATTCAAACCCAATAGCTTAAGCTATTGGGTGAGGCTACATTAATGGTTTTATATATCTCAACATTGAATTGGTTCTTTACATGGTATCAAAGCCTCGTGTCCCGGATTCGATCCTCGCCGCCCCCCACTTTCTTTCAAGTGGAATTTCTTTGTTCGCACAGGTAGGTGGGCCTGTACATTGTCCACCCTTCAAGCCCAGTGGGCTCTCGTATGAGGGGGCGTGTTAAGATATATAAAACCATTAATGTAGCCTCACCCAGTAGTTTAATCTTTTGGGTTGAATTGGTTCTTTACAGATATCAATATGATCAGGACTGCAAAACATATCAGAAACTATTTGGTAGCTATGGTGTTTACTTACGGTGAAGTATATCAATCAGGTTAGCATTACAATTGTGAATGTTCAACCTGCAGCTTTTCCAGTGACCGCGTGGATCTGATCCTTCAGGTACCAAAATATTGTGTATCTAAATATAGTTTAATTTGCATCAGTGTCATAGAAAATAACATTTTATGACAATGAATCGTGCCTATTGAGTAAACTTACCTGCCAGAAATCATAAGCTGGGTGAACAAGGAACACTAGAGTTTTTATGTTTTTAATAATTTCTGATGGAAAGAAACACTGCATTACAGATCAACAGTTGGTTGTTCTTAGCTGAAACATATGAACCAAATTTTACAGTTACAAATTATACTAATTGGTGTGGCGAGTAGTTTTGAGAAACTAAAAACCTGCCTTATATGGTTCCATTTTAGCAATGCACTCTTTTTGCAAGCTTTTTGCAACACCCTGACAACAAGATATGTCAGAATTAGATAATTTAGTGGGAAAACCATATTTTTTATGTTTTAGGTTTACATAACAGATAAATATAATTAGCTAACTCAATAGACAATGTTATATATAAGGCATAAGCAAGCACAGTATTACCTGAAGTTGGACAACATCATGATAGAAAGATCTCATTGTGCTATTTCCGAGAATATCCTTCCTGAAATTTATGAAATAAAAGATTACACTAATTTAGTATACTTGGTAACATATAGCATGAAAGATGGTGAACATGCAACATACAGGTAGAAAGCAGTAGTTAATGCACCAGATGAACGGATTTTCAAATCCCAATAGCTGTTAATGAAACACAAATCTTCTAGTTACAAATTTTTTTCTTAAGAAATACCATGCTAGGATCACCCATCATGTAATAAAATAAAACTACTTTTGGAAACTTTCAGTTTAAATATTACTAGAAAATATCATGATAGGAAAAGGCAATTGTATGTTGAGAGAAACTTACTCATCTAGGAAGAAGCCTGCATCAGCAAGACACTTGACAGTTGCCTCCTTTGGAAGCACTTGTCGGAAGTCATCACAATGTACAAGAGTTGCCAACCCTCCAGCAGAGCATCCTGAAAGCAGAGCCTGCAAAAGTAGCCTCATATATCATCACATCTTAACAGGTTTTGGGTCAAGGCTAATGCTTCATAATTCATAAACAGTTGATTGTGTCAAAAAATATTCTGTGGATTTAATTACATTTGACCATTTAGAATTCATCTCATGTCAAACAGAAGATAAAATAACCAAAGTTATCAAATGCGGATTGCGGCATATGACATAAATAATGACAAAAAGAAACAATTTTTAAAGGCAGAGATAGCAGAAGTGACACAGAGAGGCGCAGATAAACTAAAAAACCCTTTTTTCTGTTACGCATTTAAATTTAGGACAAAATTGAGATTTTTCCTTATGACAGCAATATGGCCGTGATTTGGCCACAAATGCGATTGTAATGGCCGCTATTGCGTTCAGGTGTGGCACGGTACAGTTTCTTGCGGCAACGCACCACAACGCCCATACAGCGCAGCTCACGACGCTATTGCAGCGCAATTAACTACTATGATAATAAATAATAAAATGCATTAATTTCATTCACTTGAAATTGTACTTGTTCAAATTCATAAACTAACCTTTCATATTACCATATGTGGGACTGCATGCAAGGATTATTAGCTAGTCAAATTGTAAATTGATTTAAGAAGAGAATAAAATATGGAAAATATTTTTGCTTATTCTTTAAGTCGATATCACAAGGATAATGATGCAATTCGGCCCAAGACGTATAAGAGAGATAAGGCCAGGAAAGTGTGGAACCAAACCCAACAAGGCCCAAATGAAACAGCGGAGCATTCCTCAGACACTGCCACGTAACCGGTAGGAATTCCCAAAGTACACCATAACAGAATGGCGTGTGAAGTGGCATGAAGTTGGTTATATTCAGTGGGAGGACGAAGGAAAAAGGGTGGGGGGGGGAAGAATGATGGAGAGTGTAGTCCTTGGGAGAGCGTGAGACCTCTACAATTGTCTCACAATTATCTTTTCTTTTTCTGCTTAGTCTTTTCCTTTTGGTTGAACTAGTGTAATTTCCCTTTCGAATGGATTATCTTTCTTTCTGAGTTGTAATATCCATAATGAATATTAAATCAATGAAGTATTCCGATCTAATTTTCCCTGTCATTTGTTGTTAATTTTGGGATTCTCTGGTTGGATTGTAACAGATAACCACTCTCTTATGTTAAGCAACTTAAGCAATAATTAAAGTAAAGAAAAGTTCTTCCATTTTAAACTGATATAAAGATTAATAACAAAATATGACTTTTGCAATTTCACATGCATGAATGTTCAAAATGCAAGTGATAAAATTTAAGTAGGGGGCTGACAGTCAAATATTATTGAATCAATTTTAATAATAATAATAATATTATTATTATTATTATTATTATTATTACTAGTAAACATAAAAAGAAAAGACGTGATGAATTGTGGTGAGTATAACCTGTTTTGCTTTAGACATGCCAATTGATAAGAGTTCATCCATAATGGCTTCCCATATGATCTGCCCTCTGAAGAACAATCCACTTCCTTTCTGCAGTGTATAATAATTAAGAAAAGAAAAACTCATCAAAACTAAAAGCGAAAAGGAAGAATTTATTATCTTAATATGCAGGAAAAAGAGCAACTAACAACTATGTAGCACCGATACGGACACGGGACACGATACGACACTCCGACACGTTAATTCTAAAAAATGTTAGATTTCGACACGTTAGGACACGTTTTGATATTAAATAATATTTTAAATTTATGTAGTGTATATTATATTTAATATTCAATAATTTAACAAAAAAATGAAATTAAACTTATAATACCCATCAATTTTATAAAGAAACATAAGATATCCCAAATAGTTATATTAAATTCAATAAAATGGTAATCGTAATCCAACAAATCTAATAGTTGGAACTAAAAATACAATGCAACACAACCTTTGAACCATTTCTTGAGTTTTTACGACGCGTGTTGGAGTGTAAGAGAGTGTCGGAGTGTCGGAAAGTGTCGAACACGACACGTCAGGGTTTTTGAAGTGTCGGTGCTTCATAGACTAACAACCAGTACCAAATAATCAACAAACTCCTATACTCAAAGTTGCAAAGGTAAAACCAAGCTTACCTCACTCTCTGGCTGACCAGCAAAAGATGCACCGTCACAATACCGTATCTTCACCTTGTTCCAGTTAAAGAAATCTGAATAAGTTTGACACATCCAGCTAAGTAACATCACTTATTCAACATACATATGTATTACATATACTTTCATGCAGCACAAACCATGCCACTGCCAGATACGTAACTAAGGGTGAGCTCGAAACATATTTGGTCAAGTTTGAGTGAAAATCTTACCAGACCAATCAATATTACAAGAGTGGTAATCTAATATCAAAATGTCATAACAAGAATACAAATAAAAATATAATGACACGGTTTAGACCAAGGATTTAGCTCTGATCCTATGCAACTGTAAAAAATTTCCCATCATGCATTATAATGACATGGCATCACATTATTGGATAATATTATACAAATAAGATATGCAAAGATTTCTCTATCAATACATCGATTAATCGACTAATCTGATCGAGTCTGGCAAGACCAAAGGACTCGGCAAAGCTCTCTCTACCAAATTTTTAACGCAGCTGCATATCCAAGACTCAAACTCGAGACCACTAGTTAAACATTGTGCTTGGTGGTTTAAAAATATTTTATATGGGTTCATCAAATTTAAACTCTTAAATAAAAATATTGCAAATTCCTACATTATAGACCAAGATATTGTTCATTAGTAACAAGGGTGGTAATATAAGTGTATCTATAACAATAGAAAAAAAGTTTTGTCCTTTTAAATGACATAACATAAGTGTCATTTCACAATCACAAAGAAATGGGACCCATCCTTTATTATTTTTTTTGTCCACTCTCTTTCCCTTTTATCTATCTCCTTCTCATACTTAAAACGACATTTACGTCCCGTAAAATGACACACATTTTTTTTTTTCATGAGAATAATATAAGCATGTTGAAGATAACATACCGGGATTTTGAGAAGGGTCAGAGCTTAATATTCCTGAAAAAGGAACAGGTGTCTGCATATACTTTGATGAGCCCAACACTGTCATTTTTCGCTGAGAACACGAAGATATTGAATTGCACCACCCTCCTCCCTGCACCCACATTTTTAAATCATGTCAATATTATTTAAACAAACCCAATTTCACCCAAAATAAAAGGAAAAAAAATTAAAATATTACTATTTTAATAAATAATTACGAATACATGGCTGTTTCGAAATTATCTAATCTATTGCAGTCATTCACGCCTAAATTAGGCGTGGCTATTTACGTCCAAATTAGGCGTGACTCCCAAAGCATTCACGCCTAAATTAGGCGTGAATCATCTGGTGCACGTGGCAAAAAAAGTCAACTTACGAACTGTAAAACTTTGTAAAGTCATAACTTTTGACTCAGGTATCCGAATGAGGTAATTCTTTTTTTATTCCACGTAACTTTTCGAGATCTACGCAATGACATCTCATTTGATATATTTTATCTCTCGCAAACACAATTCAAATTTGCAATAATTGTATTATATAGTGTATTATAAAAAAATTTAAAAAATTATTATTAATAAGAAAAAATAAAATAAAGATTTAATTTGTTATTTAAACTTAAGATTCAATTTGAAAAATCTGTATTAATAAACAAAATAATTAAATAAATATTTTAAACACTTGGTAGAATATTATATAAATTTGTATATATTTTAATAATTAAATAAATAACCTTGCACACTATTTTTTTTCAAACACTTGCTAGACGTAGTATATATTTTAATATGACATTAAGTATCCTTATTTATAGATGAGTTAATCCATTTGGTGTCATCTTTATAGTATCATTGTTGTTAATTTGAATTGTGTTTATGAGAGATAGAATATATCAAATGAGATGTTTGAGTAGATCTTAAAAGTTATGTGAAATCAAAAAAAATTACCTCATTCGGATACCGAGTCAAAAGTTATGGACTTATAAAATTTTACGGTTAAACGGTTAATTTTTTAATTTTTTGTGCCACATGTCAACGCCACCAGACGAATCATGCCTAATTTAGACGTAAATGTCTCGGGAGTCACCCTAAATTGGGCATGAATAGTCATGCCAAATTTTTTGGGCGTGAATGACAGTAGTAGATGTGATAGTTTCGAAACAGTTATATTTTCGTAATTATTTATTAAAATAATAATATTTTAATTTTTTTTCCCAGACAAAATAAAAAAATAATATTGAAAAAGAAAAAGAAAAAAAAAAAAAAAAACAAACATACCTCGACGTGAAGCAACCAATTGCGAGATCCGGATCCGAACCCCTTTTGAAAATGGTAGCCGGGGGAGCTCCCATCCAAGCAAACTGCACAGAAAAAAATTGGAATGGCGTCACAAAGTGACAAACTTGCACGCGTTTTGAGCGATGGGTGTTACGTACGTGCTCCTCTTTGGTTGGCGTTACGGAGAAGAGTTAAGGGAACGAGATGTGTATCGGGAGGGGGTTGCAATTGGGAGATGAGAGCGAAAGAGAAGAGGATGATGAAGGCGAATGCGGCGATTGTGTACTCCTTTGTGGTCCATTTTCTGAAGAAGGAGAGGAGAGTGCGAAGACGAGGATTGGTTATGGAGGAGGAAGACGATGGCATCGCGTGATGGGAAATGGTGCAAGTGAAACTGAGTTTGAGCGAGAGTCAACGCACAAGGAACATAATATTTTGCAACATTCTAATAGATCTATCATTTTTTATTTTTCACTTTCCCTATCATTCTCCAATATCGTTATATTACATCTCAAGAAAAAAATAAAAAGATAGATATTAGTTAAGATTATAATCTAACAATCTAACGGTGTTAGAGAGTGGTAGGTAAAGATAGACAACAAAAATTATAGGTAAAATAACTCATCCCAAATTATAAATACAGAAAATCATTTATGAATTTTTTTTTTTTTTTTGTCAATCACATATTATATATTACCAGTAATATATAATGTAATTTCTAAAAGTAACTCTATTGTAGGGAGATCCACTCCTTTTTTGGTGGGAGCTTTTTTGTGAGAATGGCACGAGACTTTTTCTACCGCTATAGAAAAGTTAACCCCCTAGGAAAATGTTTTTCATATAATTTTGTATTCTTTTTAAGCTAAATTGATTATTGGTTGAAGTCCAAAAGAGAAGTCTACTGGGAAGGGTTCAGAACAGACTTAATGGGCAGAAAAAGAACTATCTTTCATTTGCTGGTCGTGTCACTATCATTTCAGCAATTCCAATGTTTCACATGCAAAATGGCATTATTCTAGTGGGGGTCTGTCAAGAAATTGAGAAGCTATGGAGGAAGTTTGTTTGAGGTGACTCTGACTCGACTAGGATAGCTCACTTGGTAGCTTAGCAAAAGGTTTCCATGCCTAAGAATATTGGGGGGCTAGGCATTCTGCCTTTATGGAAACAATACGAGGCTTTCATGCACAAATTGGCATGGAATGTTTTGAACTCAACTAATGATCTTTGGTTCCAGGTCCTCCAAGCAAAGTATGCGAGAGGTGTAGACCTAAGGATGGATATCACTGCGAAAGCCTATAATTCGAGCCTTTGGAAAAACCTTAGCACAGTCTAGCTTGAATTCTTGCAAAGCTTAATGTGGGAGGTTGGAAATGGGCAAGCAGTTTGCTTCTGGACAAATTCTTGTATTAGGTCGCAAGGCACACTCCTTTAGTCTGTTATTCAGTCGCCATCACAGGAGATGATAAATATGAAAGTGGCTGATTGTATTTCTAATGATGATACTTCTTGAAATTTTTCTTTTTTGCAAGAATACCTTGATGGTGATATGATTAATAGGATTAGGGCTATCCCAGCCCCTTCTATGGCTAACAAGGATGATCAATTAAAATGGAGGAATTAAAATGAATACAAGTCCACACTGCCTATAAGGCTATTATGTGATTCCCTAATTAAGACTCTTCCTTTGCCTGGTCTGAAATTTGGAATTTGAATGTTCCAGAGATTATCAAAACCTTCATTTGGTCTAGTGCTCATAGAAATTCCCTTACCAAGGATCGTACGAGTAAATGGAGGAGTGGCACTGATAGATGTCATGTTTGTCCTGATAAAGTGAAGTTCTTACTTCATGTGTTGCGTGGTTGCTTAGATGAAAGATCAATTTGGAAAATCGAGGAGATGCAACCCTTACCTCTCGAGTTATATCCTATTCATAATATAAAAAATTGGCTTTCTTATAATCTATGCATGGACAAGACCTCTGGTGCTGTTTGGAAAACTCGTTTTTGTATTACAATTTGGTGCCTCTAGACTTCGAGAAATAATACTATTCATGACCTAGACTTTTAGAGACCGAACCCAGCTATTAAGCACATTCTGGGTTTAGTCGATGAATTTGCTATAGCTTACCTTCCTAAACTGAATCATGATGAAATTGAATATGGATGGAGCTATTCGAGCTAGTTTGGTTGGCTGCGGTGGTCTTATGAAAGATTATGGTGGTGACTAGCAAGGGGGATTTCCCCGCTTCATTAGTATTTGTAATCCCCTATAGCAGAACTTTGGGCTATTCTAAAGGGCTGAAATATGTATGGCAGCTTGGTTGGAGGAATGTGGTAGTGGAAAGTGATTCAAAACAGGCTCTTGTCTTGCTTACCCTGGGGGGTAATGTTGCTCGTGAAAGCTTGCTAAGATTCGAGCTCTCCTCAATTACTATTGGTCAATTCAGTTTGCATACACTGTCAGGGAAAATAACTCTTGTGCAGATTGGTTGGCAGGTGCAGCGATTCGTAGAAAACAGGGATCACATACCTTCCACCTCATGTCAGAAAAAATCATATCCTTCATTGTTGATGATTGCATTGGAGCTGCAGACACCCCTCCTCCCTGCTAGTAGTGTTTGTTGAATTTTTTTTTTTGCACTATTTGCTTTGTGCTTGTTTTTGTTTTTCTTTGCCTTGTTGGGGATTTCCCCTTTTGATTTCCAAAAACAAAAAATTATATTTATGGAATAATTATAAAAATAACTAATAAGATACGGTCTACCCTTTCTAGCCAAAAATCTGATAAGCAATAATCAGGAGTGTGCATATCACCGAGAGATCATGAATGTTTTGGATGATAGTATTAGCAAAGCTCAAATAGTAGATACTCATTTGGATATGATCAATGCTTTGGATGATAGTATTAGCAAGGCTCAAAGTAGTAGATACCAATGTGGCACCCACTAGCCTGTATTAAACCTCTAGTGATTGTTATTAAGGTGGAAAACAGTCTAGAAATGTAATCTTGCATGTGGTGAACAAGGGTGAGATAGTGCGTTCAGGAGATTACGGGTTCACATATCCCGGGTTGGTGGGCTCGGCAAGCTTATTACCTAACCAGCAGGTGGTTTGGCTACTAGAGTAATATCTTGAGATCTCCGAGTTAAGTGGTCCTTAGGTCTAAACCCGAAGGCGGGCTAAATGCCCATATAAGTCGGCATCACTTATTTTATGATAATTACTTATTGGAATAATGTTGTTATAGTTTTCCCGGTTTAATCAAGGCCCAATAATTGTTATGGATCGAAGGGCTAGCCCATCCCTCAACCCGGAAATTCCAACGAATATTCCCTATTCAAATATCTGAAACGGGCTGTAGTTATGAAGACGTGATGGCATTATGTAACCTCTAATAACGGCCGACAAAGCATTGATGATCCCACGTCACTACAGCTCAGCTACACCAATTCAAATCGGAGGCAGCCCCTATAAATAGGAGGGCTCCTCGACAGAACAAGACACCTGATTTTCAATACACACAACACACTATCATTATATTCATATACTCTGCAGTGATCAAGCAAGGCATAGGGATATCTCTTCCATAGATACCCCTGGTCAAGGCTATACGATCCAAAGCGATCAATCAACCTAACAAAGGTTGAACATCTCTGTCCACAGGACAGAACATTGGCGCCGTCTGTGGGAACGAACCCACGAACCCACGTCTACATCATGGTGGTTCACACAAGAAGCAACAGCCAACCTAATCCACCTCTGGAACCAGTTTTGGAGGAAACAAACCAACCTCAACACCAGAGGGATGATGTGATGAACCACGATCATGTCCATATAAGTGAAGACATATCAGATTCTGCCTCTACTCCCTTGAGGCATGTGCAACGCCAAACCAATATTCGGATGAATCCACCAGAACAAGCCAGAGAATTGGCAGCCAATATCGTCCGATCAACCAATCCAGAAGAATCTCGGTTGGCTCCCACAGCTCTTACGGTCATTCTACAGCACATGACGGAGATGGAAGACCGCTCTAACCGCCAACGTCAACACGATCTCCGCGTAATCCGCGAAGAGCATTCACGTGGAATCCGCGACTTGGAACGTCGGTTGAGAGGAATTATTGAACCTCGGCAAGAGGGTGAACGGGGCCATTCCTATCAACAGAATCAAGCCCGGCATGAACACAACCCCGTTCAAAACGAGCAGAATCAAGCCCAGCATGAACACAACCCTGTTCAAAACGACATCAATATAGCAGGACAAACCATCAATCCGGGTGCTACAAACCCCATTCCTCCAGTAGAAACAGGTACACCAAGGAATCAGGAGGAGATACATCTCGACAGGGGTAGGCGCGAGGCTGAACCCGGCTCATATAAGAGACGGTATAGTAAGGGGCAATACAATAATAGTCCCTTCACCAGCACGATCTTGAACGCCCCTTTTCCTGAAGATTTTGATTCTGCTCGCTTACCAAAGTATGATGGAAGTCAAGACCCACAAGTTCATATCGATGCTTTCGATACCGACATGTACATCAGAGGAATTGATGAACCTCTCATATCCCGGATATTTGCAATCACCTTGACTGGAGCGGCGCAGGCATGGTTCTCCACCCTCCCTGCAAATTCCATCAGTTCATTTGATGAATTCGGTCAGCGTTTCCTTCTTAATTTCGCCACGAGCAAGAAACACCCTAAATCCGAGTTCGCACTCGGTAAAATACGACAAAATCCTGGAGAAACCCTCCAAAAATACCTTAATCGATTCAAAGACGCCGCGCTACAAGTTCCCAACTTGCCAGAGAACGTTCATGTTCACCTTATTGTTGCCGGTTTGGACGGATCATCAAGATTGGCCAAATCGATATACAAAGACCCAGTCAAGACACTAGAAGAATTCAGAACTCGATCTAAGAAATACTTAGAACTCGAGCAGATGGAGATAGCCAATGCCCAACCAGATGAAGCAAAGGGCACACTTCTGAAAGATAAAAACCCATTGCCACAGCACCGGGATCGTAACGATTTCCGGAAAAAAGAAAACAGGCCGCGCATCCCGGATTCCAGAGATCGGATGGGGAAATATGACAAATATACACCGCTGAACGCCCCGAGATCGCAAATTTGGAGAGAGGTGTCCATGACGGACATGCGAAAGGTGGAAAGACACCGGCCTATATTTAACAGAGGCGGACTCGACAAGTCAAAATATTGCGCATTTCATGACGGACCCGGCCACACTACCGATCAATGCTGGGATCTCAGAGATGCAGTAGAGAAATTTGTAAGAGATGGTCGACTAAGGCAATATGTGATCCAAACACAAGGAGGCAAGAATAACAAAAGAAAATTTGACAACAGTCAGAGAAACAGGAATCCGCAAGAAGGTAAGACCCCAGAAAACAACACTTCCGGGAAAGGTCCCAGTCAGGATGAATTCCCAGAAGTAGCCTTTGAATGCAACGTAATAAGCGGAGCCCTTGGAGGTGGGGGTGACACAATGAACGCAAGACGAAAATACCTAAGGGAAGTCTTCTCCGTCAGAGACCATCCCAATTTCAGACAGGCACAGCGAGAACAGGAACCTCCTTTGCTATATTTTACAAAAGAAGACATGCGAGGAATAATGCCTGGACATGTCGATGGACTTGTCATCGCAGGAACTATAGTCAACTGCCGGGTCAAAAAAATCTTCATTGATGCCGGAAGCAGTGCTGATATCATATTATGGGACGCATTCAAAAAAATGCATCTCGACGTAGAAGACCTGCACCCTTGCAGAACTGAGCTAATCGCCTTCAATGGGCAACACACCACTCCCAAAGGATACATAGATCTAAGATTAACGTTGGGAACGAAGAACGCGTTCAAATCAGAACGCGTACGGTTCATAGTAGCCGACTTCCCCTCAGAATATAATGTGATTTTAGGTCGACCCACAATACATGAATGGGATATGATGGTATCCACCAAGCACCAAAAGATCAAAATGTTGAGTAGTACCAATGAAGTCATCACAGTCTGCGGTGATCAAAAAGAATCTCGAGGCTGTTATTTCGACACAGTAAAGGAGACAAACCCCCCTCGAGCCCATCCAGGAGATAAATACATCCCCAACACCGGAGGGATGAAGGAAGGCAAGAGGAAAGCGGTTAATGTTGTTGAACTAGATATGAGGGAAGACACAGTCCCACGCCCAGAACCCGATGGAGAGTTGGAAGACTTAACCCTGGGGGACAAACCCGGTCAATGCACTCGAATTGGCAAGTCCACTGATCCTTCCCTCAAAGCAGAAATTGCGGAGTTTCTCAGAAACAACAAAGATGTCTTTGCATGGACGTCGTCTGAAATTCCGGGTATTGACCCAGAATTCTGTTGCCATAAGTTATCAGTCTACCCTGGATCAATGCCGATATCCCAGAGAAAAAGGAAATTAGGACCAGAACGACAACAAGTTTTGGCAGATCATGTCAAGGAACTGCTGGAGGCGGGTTTCATTCGAGAAATACAATACACCACATGGTTGGCCAATGTGGTGATGGTCAAAAAGCCAAACGGCAAATGGAGGGTTTGCACCGACTATACAGACCTAAACAAAGTTTGCCCCAAGGACTCATACCCAATGCCCAATATAGACCAGCTGGTCGACAACTCGGCTGGTTTTCAACTCTTGTCCTTCATGGACGCATATTCGGGATACAACCAGATCCCAATGTATCCTGAGGACCAGGAGAAAACCGCCTTCATTGCTGAAAAGGCGAACTATTGCTACAACGTAATGCCATTTGGCCTAAAAAATTCAGGAGCCACGTACCAAAGAATGATGAACAAGATTTTTGAAGATCAGTTGGGAAAGAATGTTGAGGTCTACATTGATGATATGATTGTCAAATCTTTTTGTGCGGCAATGCACATTAAGGATTTGGAACAAACTTTTAACAAGCTCAGAACCTACAGCATACGCCTTAACCCGGCCAAATGCGCATTTGGCGTTCCAGCAGGCAAATTCTTGGGATTCATGTTAACTCACCGGGGAATCGAAGCAAATCCTGAAAAGTGTAGAGCAATTCTGGATATGAAGGAGCCCCAAAATAAAAAAGAAGTACAACAATTAACGGGCAGAATCGCGGCATTAACGCGTTTTCTTCCCAAGTCGGCGGAAAAGGCCCTCCCATTCTTCAAACTACTAAAAAAGGAAGCAACAGCGGATTGGAACCCGGAATGCCAACAGGCATTTGCTAAATTGAAGCAATGCTTGTCAACCCCACCGATATTGACCAAACCCGAGCTAGGAGACATTTTGACCTTATACTTAGCTGTGGGTGAGGAAGCAGTAAGTGCAGTCTTAATCAAGGAAACAGAGGAAGACCAGAAGCCAATTTACTTCATTAGCAGGGCGCTGCAAGGAGCCGAATTGCGATATCAAAAGTTGGAAAAAGTAGCATATGCATTGCTAATTACAGCAAGGAGATTACGACCCTACTTCCAGGGACATCAGATCCGAGTCCGCACCGACCAGCCGGTCAGACAGGTGTTGCATAAACCAGACTTGGCAGGAAGGATGGCAAGTTGGGCAATTGAGCTAAGTGAATTCGACATTAGTTATGAAAGTCGGAAGGCTATTAAGTCACAAGCTTTGGCCGACTTCATAATGGAAATGACGTCATCGCACCAGGAACAACACCAAACCGACAGAATGTGGAAAGTCTTTGTTGATGGATCTTCTAACCAAAAGGGGAGTGGTGCTGGTATCATTCTCGAAAGCCCAGACGGAATCACCATAGAGCACTCGCTAAAGTTAAACTTTCCAACGTCAAATAATCAAGCTGAGTATGAGGCTCTAATAGCTGGGTTATCCCAGGTTAAAGATCACGGAGCCATTCACGTGATGGTGTACACTGATTCCCAGTTAGTCGCATCACAAATAGATGGCAAATACCAAGCAAAAGGACCTTTGATGGTAAAATACTTGCAGAAAGTAAGAGAATTGATGGCCAACTTCAACACAGCACAGGTCAAGCACATACCTCGGGAAGAAAATGGCCGAGCTGATATATTATCCAAACTGGCCAGTACAAAAAATCCAGGAAACCACAGGACGATAATACAGCAAAATATGCCCAACCCGAGTTGCGTCATGATGATCACCGCTAAGACAGATTGGCGGCACCCTATCATCGAATACTTGGAACAAGGTACGAAACCAGAGGACGTTCTGGAATCTCGGAAACTCATTCGAGATGCGACGCACTATACACTGGTTGATGATCAGTTGTTTCGGAAAGGTTTGCATACCCCAATGCTAAAATGTCTTGGTTATGAAGATGTTGATTACGTGTTATCAGAAATCCATGAAGGCATCAACGGGCATCATATGGGTGGCAAAGCACTAGCGCGAAAAGCGCTGCGGGCTGGATATTATTGGCCAACTATGGAGAGGGATGCAAAGGAGCATGTGAAAAAATGCGACAGCTGTCAAAAACATGCCAAGCATATCCTCTCCCCACCAGAAGAAATGAGTTACATATCCTCTCCTTGGCCATTCTTCAAATGGGGAATGGACCTCTTAGGACCATTCAAACCGGCTGAAGGACAACTAAGGTGGTTAATTGTGGCAGTAGATTATTTCACAAAATGGATAGAAGCGGAACCAGTAGCTACTATCACTTCTGCCAGAATCCGGAAATTTTTCGAGAAAAGCATAATTTCCAGGTTCGGGATACCAGCTGAATTGGTAACAGACAATGGAACCCAGTTTACGGACAAAGGCTTCCAACAATTGATGCAGGACTTTCATGTCAAGCACCGCTTCGCTTCCGTCGAACACCCACAGTCGAATGGACAGGCTGAGGCTGCTAACAAGATAATTATGGAAGGACTTAGGAAACGTATGAACGACGCCCAAGGAAGCTGGGTCCAACAGTTACACTTCGTTCTGTGGGGATACAGAACCAGTACCCAGACTTCAACAGGAGAAACTCCTTTCAGATTGACATATGGTTGTGAGGCTATGATTCCAGTTGAAGTCGGAGAAGCCTCTTGGAGGCGGATGAATGCTATAAAGCAAGGCGAGCAGCAAAACAGCAAAATGCTCACCGCCGAGTTAGATCTCATTGAGGAAACTCGTATTCTAGCTCATTGTCGAGACATCACGGCCAAACAACAGATGGCGGCCAAGCATGATAAAAAGGTACGACCTAGAAGCTTTGAGATCAATGATTTAGTTCTCAGAAGGGCAGACGTCGGTAACCGCAACGCAAAAGAAGGCAAGCTAGCAGCTAATTGGGATGGTCCTTACCGAATTAGAAGCAAACTCGGAAAAGGAGCATACGTCCTCGAAACAATTGAGGGCAAACCAATTAAAAGAACATGGAACGCGGACAAACTCAAGACATATTATAGTTGAACAATTCTCATCTATTATATAATAAAGTTATCCTCTACTAGGGACTTTGTTTTAAAGCCAAATATGCTGGCATCTTTATATTACTCGAACAATTAAATAAATGAGGATTTATTTCTTATTTAAGATTTACTCCTATTTGTTATTGATGTCGAATTCTCACCAAGTCAGGAAATGCAATCTGCTAACGATGACCCTGATCAGGTCAAAGTTACCTTTCACCCTTTGCCTGCAGAAGGGGAGGGGTAGGTGTTACGATTGCTTCTGCCTTGGAAAGCTTCACATAGACGTTTTTGATCTATGTATATGCCGGTTTAGTTTGCATAACAAACCCAACAAAATGCGTCATAAATAAAATGACAAAATCGGAATCCGTCAAAAATGCTCCAACCTTGGCCAGGTTGTTTAAACAAAAGTAGCTGACGAAAGTCAAAAGCTAAAAATATTATATAAAATTGGATGCACATTCATACATGTTCATTACAAGAAAGACTTAAGAAGTCTAGAAATCAAATTTACAAAAATTAGGAAGAAGGGGGGGGACACGTGTTGACCTCTTTGCCCTTCTCTTCCACAGAGCGATCCTCACTGGGGTTGGCCGAATCGCAAGGCGGAGACTCTGGAGGACATCCAACGATAGCACCATCGCTCACATAGGCTTGCGGATGGATGCCACGTATGGAGAACTGCAGCCCGGGATTCACAACCCGCAATTGGCAAAGGGCATTCTCAAACGAACCCGTTATGGCTTTTTCGAGTTCCCCCCTATAAGCTTGGGCAAGGGACTCGGATTCCTCCAGCTTCGCCTCCAGATTTTCAAAATTCTGCTTAATAGCTGTCAACGACTTATGATTAAAGTCATGCACAGTCTTAAGGTCCTTGAAATCCTTCTGGGCCTTGGCCAAAGCTTCCCTGGTGGAAGAGAGATCCTCCGTCAGCTTCCCTCCTTCCGTCTTCTCCTTCGTCAGCGCATCTTTGACCTCTTTTAACTCGGTCAGGAGCTTCGACTTCTCTGCCAGGAGCTTCGATTTCTCTCCTTGGCAAGCAGCCAAGTCGTTGTAGGTCTGAAGATAATTTTTCTTCAGAGACAGCAAAGGTCGGACCATACCCGACATCTTCATACACCCAACCTCCATATCTTCCAGCTCTTTGATTTGCGCAGCTGTGAAGGGAGAAGAGTTGAAAAATATCTCTGGCGGGCAGATGGCTTCGCGGAGAGGAGTGGTGAGACCGGATTTCCACAACACGTGTTTGGAAATCCCAGCAGAAGGAGGGGGCATGATGACAGCTGGGGTCACCGCTGGAACATCCGGAATGCTCTTATCCGGTTTTCCCTTGGGCTTCTCCACAGTCTTGGGCTTTTCAGCAGCAGGTTTCTTAGGCTGCTCATCGACAGCCTTCCGCTTTTTGCTAGGCGGATCTGCAGTTTTGACAGCAGCTTTGGCAGCAGCACCTCGACCCAAAACGGATAACCAACTAGGTTGGTCAGTTTTCTTACTGGTTTGATCCTCTTGAGCCTGACCCACCATATCTGGAACTAAAAAACAAGTGTTAGGTACGGCAGCAAAAAATTTCAGGAGAAAATTAAAATGCAAAAATGAACATACTTAATTCCAGGTCAAGCTCCTCTTGAGATTTGTAAATCAACGAGGCAACACTGGCAGGCTGTCGGGTTCGCAGGTAACTCCCAATAGCGATAGCCGTATTGATATCCGAAGGGCTCAACTCGGATTCATTAAAACGGTAACTTGCGGGGGGAAACCGGAAGTGATCAAATGACCAGCATAAAGGGAACTTTCCCTCTACATCCTCAGTCCCGCAGTTATTAAGAAACCACACCTCCTTTTCAGGATGGGAGGAAACTTTGAAAAACTGATCCTTAAAATGCTTAAAGGAGTCAGTGTAAACTCGGAATAACCTGCGGCCTGGGACTCCGCGGACGGTGACCCATCCCTTCCGTTCAGGAGGTTCGCGACCAGTGCGGCAGGATACAACTTGGAAAAAATAGAAAAAGACACAAACTGACGGGACAAGCGTCAGATACGCGCAAAAACGTTCAAAAGCTTTTACAAAACCCCAGCCATTGGGGTGGAGTTGGGTGGGACATATGTGCAAATGATTAAGAATTTCCATCTGAAACTCGGTCAGAGGAAATCGAACACCGAGTTGTGTTATCACATCTCGATAAAAAAAGAAAGAGCAGGGCTCATTCTCTGCCCCTCCAGAACACACGGGTTCATCTTCGGAGGGCGGGCAAATATCATAATTTTCCAGTTGCCCAACAGGAAGACCAGCCACGTCATCAGAATTCATTCCGGACGTGGTATTTAAAACCTCATATGTTACCCAGGGGAATTGAGCAACTAAGGAGGAAGGAGGAGACTCGAAACACGACTCGCTCGAACCCGACTCATCTACATCTTCAGGGACACATGCCATTAAAACCTAGAAATAAAAAGCAAACAAAAAGGGGATCAGAAAAGGATGGATATACCTGAAATAAAAGTGCTATCAGATGAATCACTAGATGACGACGAGGACGGGTCAGAAATTGTGATTGGTTCGTTAACTCGACCGGATAAAGGAGTAGGAACTGGAATGCTCCCATGACGACAACTATCAAGGGTAGATTCTGCTAAAGAGCTACATCCCTGCTGGACGAGTTGAGAGCTCAGATAAACACAGGAAAAACAAGGGCCATCTTGGGGAACAGGAAGAGAAGGGCGAGAATTCCCAAGGCCAGAACTCATAAGTTTGGGACTTTCTGGTAAAGGAAGGGAAAGATTGGGCGATGGAACCCGGATAGAATATGGAACCCGGGATTGGGAGGATACACGGTCTCTTCGACCACGGTCTCCTCGACCACCTTTGCGAGGTTTCGAACCACGGTGCCCACGAACCATGGCTTGCCGTTCCTCCTCTGCGGTCCTGGGAATCCCCCAAAGCCAGTAACGGGCACCAGGAGGAATGCGTCCTAACAAATTGGAATTCACGTCAACCTCCTGGACGCACCGCAAAACAGGGAAGGAGGTTTTCTTCCTTCCCATTTTTCGTTAAGAAAATTAAGGTCAGAAGAAATTGCTTCTTTAACAGGAAATCACGTTTCAGGAAAGCGAGGAAGATGTTAAAGCTACGAAGAGAAAGAAAATGCAAGCAGAAGTAAACAAACACAAAATACCTGATTATGGAAATGCAAGTAGATGAAAGGAGCAGCAAATGAAATCACCGTAAACAGCAGGAGCTTAGAAACGATGGCTGAGCAAATAACAAAGGAATTGACAGAGAAAAATAGAAACTGCAGAATAAAAAGAGCACCACAGGAAGGCCAAGGAGCAGGGATAATATGGTCATTCCAAAGGTATAGTTGTTTACAAATGCCAAAAACCGCGCGTAACGGGCAAAACAACGTGGGAGTGCTAAAGGCGCAGCCACCCCATCGCCGCAAAAGGCAATGATTCGACACACTAAAATGATGACACTCATAAATGCGCACGATAAACAAGACTGCAGGAAGTAGCTGCAGCACGCAAAGGCACGCGAGCCATGACACGTGGCCAGACGTGCATAAAAAGAGAGAGATTGACCGAGATCTGAAAAGAAACACAAACAAGCGTAATCGACAAGCTATTCCGGGTTATATCACCCGCATTCTCAGACATCCAGGCAACCCGAAATATCGGATAACCTGGCTGGGGGGCAACTGTTATGGATCTGTACCATGTACCCGGGCTAAATGCCCATATAAGTCGGCTACTTCAGGAACCCGGTAAGAAGGCCCAAACCGAAGGAGCCCATCCCCCTCAACCCGGAAATTGCCAACGAATATTCCCTATTCAAATATCTGAAACGGGCTGTAGTTATGAAGACGTGATGACATTATGTAACCTCTAATAACGGCCGACAAAGCATTGATGATCCCACGTCACTACAGCTCAGCCACACCAATTCAAATCGGAGGCAGCCCCTATAAATAGGAGGGCTCCTCGACAGAACAAGACACCTGATTTTCAATACACACAACACACTATCATTATATTCATATACTCTGCAGTGATCAAGCAAGGCATAGGGATATCTCTTCCATAATACCCCTGGTCAAGGCTATACGATCCAAAGCGATCAATCAACCCAACAAAGGTTGAACATCTCTGTCCATAGGACAGAAAATGGAAACCCTTTAATTAATATAACCATAAAGAATCCTAATAATATAAAAAAATTAATAGTGATGATTTTATAATTACCTAATATGGTTATGATTATTTAACATGGCATATATGGTCATATTAATTAACACATAAGCAGTGGCGGATCCAAAAAATTATATGAAGGGGGACGAAAATTTTAATAAATCCAATTTATAGAATTTTAAATAAAATATAATTTAACAAGTATATTAAATGACGAATTTAACATATTATTTGATTGCCATATGCCATGTCAAATATGAAAAGTAGGAGAGGAGAATCACAATCTTAGACCAAAAAACATGTACAACGATATCAAGAGATGCATCTATTAAATAATTTTAATAACAAATATAATCACATAACTAAAATAAATCCAAAAAGAGGGGGATGCTCGTAGAACCCAAATTAGGCAAGCACCTAAAACTAACATCATAAAGCTCCATAATGCCACCACTACAGACCCATCTACTTCAATTATCAAGCACCATAAAGCTAAACAAATAAATTTCAAAAATTATTGCAAACTACAAGTATTTTATACCCATTTTTTTCTTTCACTTTCTTCTGGTTTTTGAGCATTCGAACAACATGAAATTACAAAAATATCAAAACTTTACAAAAAGAAAGTGAAAGTACCCACAACAGGAAAATGGGTATCAAGCTTCTTTTTCATGCCAATAGATTTTGGGTATCAAAAGAAGCAAAAGAAGGAGACTCAAAAAGTGAAATCGAAAGCTTTGAACAAAAACACTGTACTGATCATCAACAAAAATCAATGCAACTCATTTCAATTCAAAGGGCACACAATGCTAGTTTTGTTAAAGTAACCAATCCGTTATGAAAAATGAAACATACTATGTATTTTTTCGGGGAAATAAACATTTTTTTTCAGATTTTAGAGGGGGGCGGCCGCCCATGCACGCCCCCCATGTAGGTCCGCCCTTGCACATAAGAGAATTTACTCCCTTAAAATTTTCATATATATATATATAGGAAAAAATATTTCTCCGGTAACTTGAGATAAATTTATCTCCGACAACTCCAAAACTACGTCGTTTTATTTATTTATTTCTTTATATTAATTTATTCACCTTTGAATAGTTATGATTCCTTTTTTCTCTCACTTCCTTTATTAATATTGATCAATCTTTGTACGGTTATGATTCAGTAGCCGGAGATAATTTTATCTCCGGCAGCTTGAGAAACGATAAGCCTATATATATATATATTAATGATAATTGGACCACATCTATTTAATACATACAGAGAGAGATAAACCAAAAAAATTTCAGATCATGTGAAATTTCAAGATAAGAGCCACAATCTTATCTACCAAAAACCACATGTCAGGATCTTTTGAGTAAGTACTTACAATTCTTTCTGCCAAAAATAAATAATAATTTTAGTTTTATTTTTACTATTTTGTTCCCTTCCTTGATCTTACTAGGTTTTTCATCTTTTTTATTGTAAAACTAATTCTTGTTTAGGCTTTGAAGTTATTTCTCCACATAAGTACTTTTTTTCAAACCCTAACATTTTATAGACTATTAAATAATGAGTTCAAGTTGATTTATTATTCGAGTCGTGTGTGGTAGAATTGGATGAGATTTTTTTAAAAAAATTATGTATTATTTAAAAAAAAAAACTTAAAGTTATTTTGTATTTGATTTTTTTTTACTTTTATTTTTTTAAAATCTAAAAACTTACTTATAATGAGAAGCATTTTTCTTATTTGAAAGAATAGCAGCTTCTTAAAGAAAAAAACTCACATAAACAAGCTCTAAATCTAAATTATTAAATATAGTTTTTTAATAATCCTATTTATTCTATCCAATCTCCGAGATAAGAAAACCAATATTTTATTTCCTTTTTCTTATTTTAACAATAATATATCCAAAAAAAGTAAATCATGAATAAATTCGCACCTTAAAAATTTATTGATTTTATTTAACAATAGCACCAACCGTTTGAACATTGAAGCCAAACCTTCTTTCATATTTGGGTAGATGAATGGGACAAAACTCCCAAACAAAGAACTAGACATATATAAGCTCCAATAAAAGTTACACCAACATTATTATATCTCAATATAGCACATACACATATTATTTTAGGTTTGCAAATAGAATACCGGCAACTTTCGTTAACAAGTCCAAGGATCAAGCTCGTATCCATTAGCATATAGTAAGCACATAACCAACTAAAAACAGCACACACACACACACACACACACATCAAACCATGCATAGAATAAAAGTGACAAGCTAATTAAGCATGAACAAAGAGACTTTCACTAAAAGATTACATCAATAGCTACTATGGCCTCCTTTATTTGTGCATATAGATATGCTTAATTAAAACCTTAAAGCATTACAACAACCTAGCTTAGCACTCAGTTGGCAGTGGGAGGCTTGTGTGGAGGCTTGTATGGAGGCTTATAGGGAGGCTTGTAACTGTTTGCAGTGGGAGGCCTGTGTGGATAGTGTGGAGGCTTGTGAGGATAATTGTCTTCTTCCACCTTCTTCTCCTCCTTCTCCACCACTGGAGGGTGTCCATGATGACGTTTGTGATACGCTGATGTTTTGGGTTCTGTGTATGGCTTCTCTGTCACAGAATTCTCATTCTCAAGGGTGGTGGTTGGTGGCTTGTGCTTTGGAGGTGGCTTTTTGTGTGGAGGCAATGGGTTGGCGTTTTCTTGTGAGTTCTCTTGCTCCTCTAGGGATAGCTCCTCTGTAGGAGGCTTATGTGGTGGCTTATATGGAGGCTTATATGGAGGCTTGTAGTGATTAGCAAATGAGTTTGAAGCGAACAGCAATGCAAGTAGCAAGACTAGTGTGTATTTGGGAGACATTTTTGGTTATTGGATTGTTGTTGTGCTAAAACCAGAGCTAAGGGTTGGTCTTTTATAGCCGCCACATCCTATGTCGTCATGACATTCGTCATCTATTGTGTCCCGTATATTTAGTTTAT